>JAZAVJ010000169.1:0-94727 GCA_037954315.1 Neonectria punicea | reverse complement strand
CCGGCTGGCCCCCCAAATAGCTGCCCCCCTGGTAAGCCGCAGCAGACCCCCCGCCAGCGGCCCTCCCCACCAAAGACCCCCAGATTGGCGCCGCTAGCACCGGCGGATCTCTGAAAGTTTAGGGGCCTTCCCGTTGGAGAGCGTCAGGAGCGTGCTCGTCCGTCCACTGGGAGCCTGATGGTGCCCCCTGGGCGTCTTCTTCCCGCCTCTCGCTTAGCGCTGATCGGCCACTCTCCAAGGCCCGTCAATTCTGGTCCGGCCAGGTCCTAGCGCGCGCCCTAGGCCTCTCTTCCGCGTCAATGCTTCCATTCGCTGCCCGGGCAGGTCGGGAGAGCTTTCCATCAGGGCGGAGAGACGGGGAGGGGGGAGGATTGACAGGGCGATCGATGCGTGGAGGTGGCAATTCAGAGCAGACAGAGGGCAAGTCCCCTTACCGGGGCCCATGTGTCGGGGGTCGGCACTTGCGGCTCTCCCGCTAACTAAGTAGACTACTTGACTACGTACGCCTCCTGCTACCAAGGATGAATACGACGGACGGAACTCCCTAGATTCTGAGGCTTCCTATTGTCCACTGCACCAACCATCCCGGGATCCAGGACGTGATCCGAGACCTTCCTGACAGGGCGTTGCCAGCGAGACACGTTGGGCCGTTGCGGGATTGGCTGGTTCCTGCAGGTCCGTCTCGTCCGTCTGCGTGGCGCCCAGCCTCAACTCTCTCTTACGCCGGCCAGGTGGACGGGCAAGGACGCAGATCAGCCCCCTGCAAGGCCAGCAATCAGAAGAACCCTGGTCACGTCCAGAGGCGGCAATGAGGCATCCATCCATCAGCATGGGTGGCACCGACCACGCGGTCGTTTAAGACAGAGCCAGCTCAGGTTGGTTGCCAACAACACCCTAGCATGCATGCCCCTTTACCACTGCAGCACAAGTAAATTATGCTTCATCCTCAATATTTTATGTTTCTTCTAGTAACTAGGTTAAGCTAGCTAGCTATCTACCCAGATGGGCCTCGTCGGTGTTGAGACCGTTCGAACCCTGAACTGATCGGCCGGCCGGCTTGTTGAAGCTTGGGTCCGCCGATGACAGAAATACACCCAAAAATAAATGAAATGAAATAGAAGCGGCGGTACAACCTTATTCGAACCTTTCCCTGCCTCCCGCACCGCTCTGGGAGAGACCCGCCCGCGATATAACTAGGACACTCAGCCCTCAGACGATCAAGCCGTACCAAGCAGCACCGTTGAATGTGCGCTAAATAAACCTAAGGGCTTTCAAATAATAATCTTTCGGCGGTCCATAGCTATCCTCGTCGAGCGCACTTGAAGGACCGGCTAGGGACAGTTTTCCAGAGATGGCTTAAACATGTTTGCGAGGTACTCGTCCGGATCAATTGCCGGAGGGAGACCGTCATCTTCTTCTTCTTCTTCCTCGGCGTCTCGGGCTGTGCTCGCCTCCTGATCAGTGTCATTACTCTTTCTCTCGCGAATAAACACATTGAACGGTTGTTCATGCTGCCATGACATTCCAGGGAGGATGCCCCAGTTGGCATTCCAAAGGTCCCTGCGTATCCAGGATTCCTTTGCTCTTTCGTAGGCCATCGTGTTAATGTCGTGAGGGTCCGGGATAGTGGCCGTTTGGTCGTCCGGCCCGTTCTGGATCTGTCTGCTCCGGGCCCCTACGTCAAGGGCATCCTGATGATGGATTGGCCCGTAGATCACCGCGCTGACGCCATAAAGGGGATGGTCGTCGATATGGCTGCGAGGAGGACTCATTTCGTGCTGAATCCGCTCACGTTCCTTCGAAACCTCATAAAGGAACTGATAGAATGGGCGGGACGCCTCGCGTTGGCACATTCGTACAGACTTTCGCTCAGCAAGTTCCTCATCGCTCTTCGCCTGCTTCGGTTTCGCCCCCGCCTGGCCAAAGAGTAATTCGTATGGAGGAGGAGTGCATGGACGATAGACACCCCCGGTCAGACCAGATTCGACTTTAGCTTCCGAATAGTCGTCCGACTCAAGATCGAGTGGCTCCTCGTGCTTCCATTTTCCCATAGCCATTTTCCATCTCGTGTTCCAGATGCCTTGCTCGACCCAGCGCTTCTTGACATTCCGTTGCGCGTCCCACGGTAAGTCGACATCGGATTTAGGTGTTGGGATGGCCGGATTCCGCCTTTCGTCAATGAGCCTTGAAAACTCATCTCTGCATTGGGCTCTAAATTGTTCGTAAGGCAACGATGCCTTCCATTGTCGTATCGGCCTTTCTATTTCGTCGAGTCTCTTTTCCACCTTACGAAGGGCTGGATGGCTTTTGCCGAGGGTGAGAAGATTCGGATTCTGAACTTGAGTCTGAGCTACTCGCGCTCTGTCATCTTCGAATAGTCCAGACCTTGTCGTGCTATCAGCCATGGCTGGGTGTTGTGCTGATTCGTTGTGAAGATGCAATGTGAAGATGTAGCGTGCAGATGTAGTTGTGTAGCTTGTGTTGTACCGATGCAATGTGTAGATGAATTGTGCAGAGACGGCAAAAGCAATTCTAGGAGCGGGGGCGAATAAATAGTAGGTAAACTCATCCTTCTAGACTGAGACTGAGGGGGAATGGTGTGAAAAGGAACAAAGCAAATCGTCACGCGTCGGCGCCACTTCCTCCCAGCCTCCCAGACGGGGACGCCGATACGAAAACGATCTTAACTAGCCGCCAGCGGATGATCAAAAGGTCTGTGCAGAGGCGCTATTCAGCAGAGCGAAGGTAATCGTGACGGCGGGTGAGTACCCAGACGGGCGAAAACCACCCAGGCAAAGGGAGAGGGATGTAACTCATGAGGAACTCACACGTTCCGCTGGTGGACCACTTTGTAGGTTTCCTCTTAGACGGAAGCGCAGATGTGAAAATACCTGCTTGGACAAGCCGTTGGCAAACTGTCAAACAGCTTATAACGAGTTGTTGTATATTATAGATTAGGAAGTAACGAGATCCAAAAATACCCAATAGTCTCACCTAAGTACACAGGTCTTTGCCCACAATCTCATCACCCTGGACTCCTCTAGGGAAGTTAGTTTATTAGGCGGTAGCGCCACCTTACAATGTCTCAGAAATCAAGACTATCACCACGCCGGCCCATCGGCTTCGCTTCTAGTGGTGGTGTGTGCGATCCCTATTAAAGCAACAAATCTGCCAGCTGGTTTCCTTCCACCACTGCACATCTTCGCTTTGGTTCCTTTCTTCAGTTCATTTCTTTAACCATCAAGTCTCGCAGCTGGTCCTGCCTTTGTTTTCACCACCACACATCTTCTCTTTGGTCCATCATCCATCAATCCTGGCAGCTGGCCTTGCCTTTTTTTTTCCCACCACCACCAGACATCTTCTCTTTGGTTCCTTTCTTCGGTTAATTACTTCTTTCGGCAACCCTCGTCCTTCTTTGAGTTCTTGTTGCTGCACTTTCCTCACCCCACCACTTACGCCAAGTCCGCTTCTGCAATGCCCTCCCCGCAGCCTCAACCTCCTTCTTTTTTCCACCTCGAACCTCTCAATGAGAATGCCAAAACAGTCGTCGCTGACTCACACAATGAGCGCTTTGTTTTGTGGATGAATGGTGCAAAAATTGGCATCAACGTCATCCATCTGCCCTCAGATTCGAGAGGGTATACCACCCTAGCAACACTGGGGCGGGACGGTGATATCGTGGTGGATGACCCTGATATCGCTAGCATACAATGCTCTTTCGAGATCAACTTGGACACTGGAGTTATCATGTTCTATGACAGATCACACAGTCAGACCAGCCAGGTGTTCGGTGGGAATACCACCCCTTTCGAGGCTGAACGCCCTCGCAAGGTCGTCGTGAAAGAAAACCACAACACTGTTATTGGCATGGGCGGCCATAACCGAGACCTGTTCCAGTTCAGGCTGCAATGGCACTGGAACTTGGATGGAATAATGAAGACGTTCAATCGCATCGACAAACGGCCGAAACAGAACCTCCCAGCATCCCAGCGGCCATACATGCGATACATCGAAACGGGTTTCCTCGGCGCTGGGTCATTTGGAAGCGTGGCCAAGGCCATTGACGTGGATTCAGGCCAGCTTATGGCCGTCAAAAAGGTGTTGAACCCCAGCCGAACAGGACAACAACGACAAATGGGCTATTTAGAGCATGAGGTGGAGGTTCTATCCAAATTCCGCCACGTATGTAAGATGCACAACCTACAGAAGATCAAGATGCTGATGTCAACACTAGCGACACATTGTGGATTTTATTTCCGCCCAAAACTGGGGGGGCTTTGAAGTGGAAATCTTCATGGGGTCAGAAAGAAGGAAACCTAGCAGATTTGATCCTCAATAAGCCTCCACTTCAGTTCTAAATCTTGCCAAAGTCGCCCTTTTTCACATGCTTCAGGCGATCGATTTTCTGGCAATGAAAGGCGTCATCCATCGAGATGTGAAGCCTGACAACATCCTCTATGTGTCCCAACATGGGGAACCCCGGTATCACTTCCAACTCGGAGATTTCGGATTCAGCACTTCTGGGAGCCATCCACAATCAGCTGTTGGCACGCGAATATACATGGCGCCAGAAGTTTGGCAGCACGTAGACCAGACGTGCAAAGTGGATGTGTGGTCGCTCTTTGCGACCATGGTATGGGCATTGAATCTGGAAGGGTTTCGTGATTCATCCGACAGCATGTCGGAGGAAGATGCTCAAAGGAGGGTGGTGCGAGCAAGTTCGCATAACGTCGTTGTTGACATTCAGGCAATGGCCAGACCCAACCCTGGGGAGCGCGCTTCCGCCGCACAGATTCTCGTCAAGCTCTTCAGCGGCGAAGGACTGAGCACTCCACTGTCGCAGATTCCATCTCTCTGATTGAAGGCTCCACCACACACTGCAACGAGTCCAACGCAACCAAAGCACACGGCAATAGCACCTCGATCTTTCGACGACCCGTGTCTGCCACCAGAGTTCCCCGAGATCATGTTGCAGAACTTGGTGTGCACAACTTGAGCGCAGTGCTCCGTCGCGGCCACGAGGATGGGAAGATAGCCGAGTTCTTGCATGCGACTTGGAACAGCTTGGATGAGTCTTGTTGAGCTATGGCGCCTACTGAAGGACTTGGACGGGTTTTGCAGCTTAGAAGTCAATGGGATGCGGATTAGAACATAGAAGGCAGTTTTGGGTACGGATTAGAACACAGAGGGCAGTTTCGGATACGGGTTAGAAGGTAGAAGGCATTTTCGGGCGACATGGATGTCAGTCTCAGTACGGTAATATTAATCTGGATGATCTTCTCACCCCTTGAGTCGACCGCCCCTTTGTCCGCATGGTGAAATATGAACCGGAGTTTTGAGTACATGCTGAGTGAGATGAGCACGCTTGACTCTTTGATTGATCCTCTCCATCACGAAGGGTCGAAAGTACGGAGCCGTCAACCTCCGGTTCTGCGAGTAACCGACAGATGAATAATGGCCGAAGACGATTGTACGTCATCAGTGTTCATACGTCGACGTTTTCCGTCCCTCGTTCGCATCTGTCCCTACCCTCAAAGTCCTGGTATCTCCAACCTAAACAGAGGGAGGCACCTGGCGCACGAACGGCTCGCGGATGGGAACTCATACCTGCATCCCCGGCGGTGCAAATAAGATCACGTGACTCATGCACCCCCGGCGGTACAACTATCACCCGTAATGTAAGAGATTTGCGTAAGGCGTTGGAAAGGGGGTTAACTAATATACTGTAAATTGGCCCCCCAATTCAACGATCAACAGTTTCTACAGTCTCAATTCAACTTGCCGCGCCCTTCTTCTACTACAATAGACCCAATTGGGGTTTCCCGTCGCTTCCCTGATGATATTCTTCTGCCTGAAGGCCAATTCAACTCACGGGAGGAGTTACGTACTGTAATTAATGCTTGGGCAGGGCCACGAGGTTATGCCTTTGCAATCGGAAGATCTAGGAAGACTGCTAATGGAAGAAATGTGACTATTTTTAACTATGACCGTGGAGTAGGGCGCACTCCTATCCCTAAAGCCGTAAAGGATCGGCAGCGGGATACTTCAATACGCCGTACAGGATGCCGCTTCTCTATTATAGCAAAGGAAAGCATATGTAAGACTGTATGGAGTCTAAGGCATCGTCCTGAGGCTGAGTTCAGTCAACGATATTACACGCCTTACGCAAATCTCTTACACTACGGATCATAGTTGTACCGCCGGGGGTGCATGAGTCACGTGATCTTACTTGCACCGCCGGGGGTGCAGGTATGAGTTCCCCTCGCGGATGGATGCTGACAAAGGCGGGTTACCCCATATGCAATCACGTATGCGCCACAGGAAAAACTGAGCCACACCTAGCTAGTACGGAAGGAGCTCTGTGGTGTGTGCAGATCGCCGCCTCACTGTTGTTGCTTCCCGCCAAACTCCAGCAAAGACACACACAAACTCGCAGCGGATCATAGTGCCAAGGGCATCCGCAACACTCCAACCCCCCCGCCGCTGAAAGAATCTTCAAGATGCCGCCAGGTGAGATTTCGTCCAGATTGTTCTCCGCGCCCGATTCGCCTTCCCCACCGCTTCGTCGCGTCTTCGTCGCATGCAGAGCCTCGGATGAGCGCATCACCGTCACACCCCAAGCGCCGCGGTCTCGGCGTCATATCACGTCGCAAGTCGTCTCGGACGAGAGCTGACAACCCAGCAGCACTGAGCGACGACGATTCCTCAGAAGCGGGCGAGTTCACGATCCCCACGCGCTCGACGCGAAAGTCTGCGTCTAGCGATGCAGTTTCCAACGCGAACAAGGACGACGTCGCCGCTACGAATGGCGATTCCGCGGACGAGGGAGATGAAGACGATGAGGATGACCTCGAAGACGACGTGTAAGGCACTCGTCTACCACGACCGCTTATGCGATGCTCAATAATCCCAGGTTCGTTGTCGAGGCGATCAAAGACCACACAATTGACGAAGATGTGAGAACACTACACTCAACCCAGCTGTTCCTTGACTAACTTGCAATTCAGGGCACTCTCAAGTTCCAGGTTAAATGGGAAGGCTACGACAGCAAGGGGGACTTGACTTGGGAGCCCGAGCAAAATCTTGTGTATGCGCCAAGCTCCGCCCCTCCGTCCTGTCCTGTACCTTGCTGACCAGCACGTTTTCTTAGTGACACGGCTGAAGATATTCTCAACGCTTATTATGAGGGGATTGGTGGGCGAGAGGACATCTTTCAGAAGACGGAGAAGGCGTCCAAGTCCAAGAAGCGTCGGCGAGCTGCAAACGGCACCCCAAGCACCACGAAACGATCGCGGCGAAACGGAGCGCATCCAAGCGAAACTACTCCACCAGTCACTACGAAGAAATGGAGCCCCCCCGCAGGCTCCTGGGAAGACGAGATCGAAACAATTGATGCGTGTGAGGATGAGGGCAGCGGCAAGTTGATCGTTTATCTTATATGGAAGAATGGGCAGAAGACCAAGCATGACACCGCGGTCATCTATAAGAAGTGTCCCCAGAAGGTATGTTCTTTGTTGAATTGCTGTCAGCTATCTAGCAACCTTGCGAATGTCTCCACTAACATGAGCCCAGATGCTCTATTTCTACGAACGCCACGTTAAGATCATCCGGGACGAAAACAAGGCATTGGCAGACGAGGCCGAATTCTGACTCCGTTTAGGCTTGTAACGACGGGTTTATTTGGAGGTGTCGATTGACTAATTTGGTACGACCTCGAGGGGCGTTATGGCGACGGATACAAGGTCACGAAGACGTTACTTTTTGGTAGCGGGGATAGGATCATTTGAGATGCAATGTCCCAACAGGGCTTTGGAAGCATTAGCTATGTGTGCCACGTCCTCGCGGATTGCAGATAAGGATAGGGGGGTGGGTGAAGTGTATTCACAGTTGTATTTACGGACAAGGGAGAAAATGTCAAAAGATCAGGTCAAATGGGCGATGACTACGGACTACTCCGCAACCACGACGACAATGTATGGAGTATACTTCGTACATTTGGGAGATGGAATATCGTATTTCAGGGTGCCCAGCCTCTTGGGAAGCTCTCCACAGCCATCAACTCCGAGACAAGACAGGACGGGCCTCGTTCGGATGAATTCAACGTCGATGCCCAATCACAGAGAGCGAGGTGACGTTGAACGAGGCTTGGGGGGAATATAGGTCCCCTGGCCCATTAAAGACCCCTGCAAGAACTCCATCAAGGCCCCTGGACAGAAGGATTTTGCAGCGGCTGGGGTGTCGTCCGTGGCTCCCAGCCTTGCGATTTTTGGTGTCGCGCCAGCGAAAGTCGGGTGGCGGGGCAACTAGGCTATATCAGCGAGGCGCGCACTCTACACTCTGCGAAGTGAGTACTCAGTTCTGCTTTATTGTCTCTTGACTTGTCTGCAATTTTCTCCGAAAGAATACTTTACTCCTGCTCATCCGCTCTAAAGCAAACATAAAAAAGGGATTTCTTTTCTACGACCAAAGCACCTCGACGATTATTGGCTGCTTTTTATCTGACGCCGCCACAACACCATCGCCACACAACCCCCCGGCACTTTTTGGTTGGTCGGTCAACTACATCCGAATCCCACCCCGCCAGACTACATCTCTCCTCGCTCTGCTCGTCGTCCAGCTTTTGCTCGGTATGTTACTCCTCCACCTTTTACATCCAACCTTCGTCCATCCTACTGTGAGCTTTTTTCCAAGTTGACTGACAAAGAATCTCTAGATCTCCTCATCCGTCGCATTCCATCACCTCAAGTCTCCCACTTATCCACCCCCGACCGTCGCCACCATGAAGAAGAACGACGTCATCGCCATCATCATCATCATCCTCTTCATCCTACTCGCGGCCGTCTCCTTCGGCATTTGGAAATTGGTCAGCGTCGCCAAGAAGTCCATGAGTGTCACGTCGGGAACCACCTCGAGCACCGGTTCTAGCAACATCGTCGATGCCTGATCGCCCCAGCGTCTCGATTCACACATCATGTTTTAGTTATCGGCACTCGGCGGCGTCTTGGATTTTTGTATAAACGCGAAGCGCGAAGGGCAAAAAAATGTACAGCAAGCGGTGGTAATATGTTGATGAAGCACAAGAGTGTACCTACGGCGGAATGCTTGGGATGGCGGATCACGAAGGGCGAACTATCACGGCAGACATCGGGTCACGGGGCTACACGACTAGCATATGGGCGTTATATTTGGACAGGGACACGGGCAATTTGGGCTGACGACACGATTCCATGCGTGAAAGATGGGCATGATAAATTTGGGAATGAGTTAGTTCACCTGACGGGGAATAACACATGTACATAGACGACAACACAACACGGAATGTCACAAAAAATCAAGTTCCGCAACTAAACCTACCATGACTGTCCCGTTTCTTGGTTGATTTGATGACATCCTACTCGCTGCTCCCCTACTCAGACAATCACACGTCTCGAGGTTGCCTTGATCACGAAATCACTTGCTTCACTGTTGTTTGACGCACCTATTCACGTTTAACCACGGATATGATTCAGGAGCCTAGATGTGATCTATAAGCTGGTCTGTGAAACACCTCCGGCAACAGGGGTATAAAACGTTCCAACTACCGCTCTTCCGTGCAATTTCTCTACACCGCAGCCCACTCTCGTAACTACTATATATCTCCTTTTCTTCCTCTTCTTCCTAGAACCAAAACATCCTACCAAGCTATACTATACTAGACACACCGGCCACCATGGCATCCTCCGCTCGAAATACAGAGCTACCACACAAGATCAACTATGATCAGTTTCCATTCGACCGCCTGCTTCCTGGAAATATGGAGCCTACCAAAGGCAAGGCCAAGGTTACCTTGCTAGACAAGTCAAGCCGTCTGTACCGAGAACGCTCCAAGGAAGTCATCATCGCACTAGAGGAAGAGCTCCAATACCTACTCAGCAAACGTAAGGAGGCGCAGACGGAGTACTGCAGCATCAAGGAGGAACTTGAGCAAATCAGATGGAACTCGGCGTATCTTGTGCGCTGCGGCTCAAATTACGAGACCGTGAAACTCGAAGAGGGGCAGTACAGGGCCATACAGGATCATTTCCACCAGCTCGAGAAGAAACAGGCCCAAACCTGGCAAACCGTTGGACATTACTCGCGCAGAGTGAAGTCGAAGGAACGGGTAATCCAAGCCGCACTTCGCGACATGATGAGAGGGCGCGACCGGATGATCTTTTCCCAGATGCGCAGCGACTGGATCAAAGACCATTGCCGCATGATACTGCAGCTGACGTGTGAGGATTCCAGTGATTGTTGCAGCGATTGTTGTTGCTCGACAACGGAGGAGGAGGAGAGTGACGACGAAACCAGCTCAGACGGATCCGACGCCACCCTCTTCGACGAGGCGGAGCAGCACGGCACGGACACGGATTAAAGGGTCTTAGGTACGGGCAGTTAGTAGCAGGTCTACGTATAGTAAGTAAGGGGACGAAGAATGACGGATTGCAGGCTGCTGTTGAAAAATGCCCAAGGATGAAGAGGAAGGCCAAAAGGAGTTCTGCACCGGACAAGTCTCCCTCGTCTAAGTTAGTAAACCTAAGTAGAGATTCAAATACAGTGAAACACAAAGTCTACGATTTTGCCTCCATGTACAAATGATGATATGAGGAGCAAACATTCCATGTTTGTGTAGTCGCGAGATTATATCTAGGCTACCCGCCGGGGTTCAGTTTGCCCGCTTGTGATTGGCCACTTGACCAAAATTTGACTCAATCTGGCAAGTGACTCTCCACGACGTGGGACCCCTTCACAACCCCATGCGTATGAATAAAAAGCACCGGAGCTAATCAAACAGAGGGGCGCTGAATTACTACGATAAGTATGCCGGATTCCATATTTGATGCCCCAAAGCCTTCCGGTGTTTTGGGACGCTCTACTTAGGCTACCCTGTGTACATCCACATCTGCTGAAATTCAAGTTCATCAACTTTACAGTCGCATTTCGTTGTTGCGGATGCAGTATCAGTGCTTAATTACCCTAGGTTGGCTTGGTAGGGGATAAAATCCTAAAGTACGGGCAGTGTCAGAGCAAGGAAATGGGTTGGAAGAAGAACAAAACGCTGCTGTTTAAAAGAAAGTCTAGGTTTAAACCCCAAGACACGGTTACTCCCTCGGGTAGGTTTCCCAGACCAGCGCAGGGGAACGAGGTATCCTATTCCAACTGACTCAGAGTACCTATGTTTGAGCATGTGTCTCATCCTTATCTACGCGCTCGTCTATCACAAAGCGGGTCATGCATGTAACCTTAACTGTCGCACATCTCACATGTCGTCACACAGTACTAAATCCAAAGCCAGTTGATTGCTACAAATTCCTTCTAATCTATACCAGGACCTATTCATAGGTCGCCATCGATTCTAGAAACTGGTCCATACATATCATTACCGTCGCGCATAGTACATTAACGAGAGTGGTCATTTATCGCTTCAAGCCTCACACCGGATCCTACATCGGAAACTGGCAGCTTTTCAGGCAGCGGTTTCGTTAGTTGTGGCTGGGGCGGAGTCTGCTGATGTTAAGTTAGAATCAAAGCTCCGACGCAAACTGTAGGACGGGGAGGTTGCAAACATACCGCCACGCCGGCTGAGGGGGACGATGTTGGTGGAGGGCTTCTCCTGGCGTTCCTGTACGCTTCGGCGGGGCTTGAAAGACTTGCGGGGCGGCGGTGTGTCGCGCCCGACGAGGAGAACAGTCTCGAAGTTGGTTAGCAGGTGATTGTTCAAGAGAAAGTGAGCAGCCTTACTCCGTCCGCGGGTATGAATATCGGCTTCCCGGGGACCGGAACGGTGTCCTCGGGCGTGGTGCCGTTGAGGAACAAGGGCGTCAACTTCGGCGAGCGAGCGTGAAGAGGACCACCGGCGATAGCTGTATACTGTTAAAAAACCCCGACCCTTCTTCTTTTCAGCGATGTCTGGAAGCGCATACCGTTGTGAGAGGTAGGCAGAGAGGCCGTGAAGGGGGCCACGGCGGCGAGGAGGAATGCGACTGCGCTGGTGGTCTTCATGATGAAGGATCGTGTATCGAACGTCGCGAGGTTTTTCAATTTGAGGAGTTTGGGGGAAGGTATCCGAAGCCAGCCGGTGGATTGTGTGTGATTGCAGGGTGAGCACAGCTCTGGAGAAGTATGGAGACAAGGAACGGATGGATAACAAGGTCACAGACCCTTTAAAAAATACAGGACGAAATGACACGAGAGAGAGGATGGAGGAAGTTCAGATGAAGAACAGAGCTTCTCGTCCAGAGCTGCATCGCTATATACCCGTATTCCGCATCCTCTCCTTGGCCATTCCAAGTCGACACCAACAGCTCTCCCACGCAGATCCAACCGTTCAAGCTCCAGCTACCACCTCCGATCGACAGTCCAAAACAGACTCCCCGTTCGGAAGAACGGTGGTGGCCCACCTCCAAAACCAGGCCGTGCGGAGGACCCGAAGCCTCGATCCTCGTCCGTTGTTTGCAGAGCCTCCCGGACCTCACGTCTTCCGAGAGGAGGAGTAAGCTTTGGGGGGTTGTGAGATCGCTGTGGGGGCCTGACCCCTGGAGATCGCAGTTTGGACAGGGGTTTTTGGAGCTGAGGAGGAGGAGGAGGAGGAGGGTGAAACGTCGGAGCTTTGGTTGTGGCTTGCGCTGGTGTCTCAGGGCTGGATGTTGACGTTGCGACGGGAGGTTGGGATGAATACGGTAGGGCTTGAGAAGAGAGCTATAATTAACTTGACGTGACTGAATTGAGTTGCCACGAATGTACTATGTTTTGTGGTTCTTAAGTTAATTGATTAAGCATAATATCGCCACGAATTGCGATGCTTAGAGATTGATAAACTAATTAACTAGTACCAACCTAGTTCATGGAGTTGACATGCGCCGCAACTCTATCGCTCTACACTACCAAATTCAATGACCACACAACGACGAACTATCTATGGACACGTACATTTCAAATCTCTTGCACCAGAAACTTGATTCTACAAAACAGCCAGGAACCGGTACCAAGGACAAAAAAACAAGCTTTCCAAGCCCAGGGTGACATCGGAGGACCCCATCGCCAACCCACACGACAGCCGTTTCAGAACGAGCGCCGATCAAGCACTCAAAGAAACGAACGTGGGAAAAACCGAACGGGCGGAAAGGGGTCCCCGATGCAGGTTTCTCGACTCCCACGGTTTCGACCACGTTGCTGATCGGAGCTGCCAGTGACGACTCGCAACGCAGATCGAGATCGGGACAATTGCCTATTTCTGACGTGGATGGGCGGCCTGAGGGATATGCTTGATTCAGGATGCTGGCTGTGCGAGATGGAAGGATGTATTTGTAAAGGTTGCTCCGGACAGACCGACGCGCACATGCTAATATGTCGTCGAGCACTATTCCCCTGGGATTCTCCCCCAGTGTCTATATTCGCATCTATGACAAACTACCAGAATGCTTTTTTATCTTCCCGTCTACGTAGTCGTCGAGGTATTATGATACTCCCCCATGCTTCCAAACCGTGTCTTTTGACCCCCGTTCCGTCTCGTAAATAACGTCATGAGCATCTCAAATCGTCAACACCCTTTCTTCTACCAGCTCATCACGCCCCTGCCCCTGTCGAAGCCTCCTCTCAGCTGGGTCTCGGGCTTGACCACCTTTCCGCGCAGCACCGTGTATCGTATCAGGTTCTCGCAGTCCGGAGGCAACACCCGTCCCAGCCAGATGCACTGCGCGGCCCCGCCGTCCACGCCCGTTTGCTTCGCGTCTCCGTTGGCTTCCTTCTCCGCCCCGTTGGTGCCGTTGCTCTCCCCGTTCGTCCCCCCCTTGTCGTCGTCTAGCCCAAACGCGTTCGGCCGGCGATACACCATGACGTTGGCCGAGTACTTGTGGCCGCCGACGTGGTTGATGAAGTAGATGCCCACGCCGCCGGGCCGCTCGTCGTGCAGATCCCGATACAGGCCCAGGGGCCGCAGGTGGCGCTCGAACTCCTTGCGCAGCAGCGGGGCGCTCTGGCCGCAGCGGGCGTCGCGACTGCGATGGCTGCACATGAGGATGACGGCGCGGTGCGGGCAGTCGGCCGTGGTCAGCGCGGGCACGGCGCCGGCCGGGTCCGGGCACGGGAGCGACGCCGGCACGGAGAAGGGCGCCAGGGGCGACGTGCTGGTGGGCGCCAGCGAGACGACGTCGGCGATCAGCTGCGGCACGTTGACGGGGTGGACGTTGCGGATCACCGTGAAGGCCGGGAGGAGCAGCGCCGTGGTGGGCTCGGAGTAGTCGTGGGTGTCGTGGGGGGTGGGTATGTTGGCTGCGGAGAGCTTCATGATCTGGTCTTGTTAGTCTTTGATCCACCAGTTCAACTGCCTCTTTGATTTGGATCATGCCGGGAACAGGCAACTCTTCATCCAGCAGTGACAGACAGACAGAAAAACTCACCCCGTTCGTAGGCTTCCCGGCCTTCCCCACAGCCTCCATGACGCTCCCCTTCTCGTCCACCACATCCCTCACCCAATCCGTCTTTCCGGTGCCCACGAGCAGATGCGTGCTCCAGGCCTCGATCTGGCCGTACATCAGATCCTCCGTCTCGATCTTGAAGCTGCGCGGATAACGCACCGAGCAGCTCTCGCAGTCGTGCAGGCAGTCGTCGCCGTCCACGGCCGGGTCCGTCTTGGCGAACAGCTCCGCGACGGGCGGCGGCGGCGGGCCAGTCTTGCCCGTGCCGAGGACGGAGCTGACGAGCGACTTGATGGAGAGGGCCATCTTCTGCTTCACGGGCATGCGCGGGAGTGAATTGGTGGAGGTGGAGGAGGGAGAAGGCATCGTCGGTTCTGGCCCGCCGAGCGGTATTTGATCTACTTCGGTTACAGCGCCCCCCGACCAAAGTAAGTTACATGCGCCACAACGGTTCCCCTTTGGCGAAAATCGGGGAACTCGGAGGGTCGCGAAACGAGCTCTTTTCTTTGTGACTTATCCACTCAGTTTCTGGCGATCTTTTTTTCGGGGGGGGGGGGGGGGGGAGGGGCGAAATGGTCGGCTCGGCCGGTGGGATAGAGGCAATCTTGGCGGATGGAAATGCGAAAGTGGGAGTGGTGGATTAACTTTTGATGTCAGTGAAGAGCCAAGAGGAGCTGAAGGGGAAAGAAAAGGCAGGGACGTCTGTTTGAGCAAGATCGGCGACAGAGGATTGAACAAGAAAAGAAGATTACTCCCTTTCCAACTAACTGGCTGGCAGCGAAGGATTCAAATACCGTCCCAGACTCGATGAACAAGCCGACCCCGGGTTTCGCTCTTTTGCCCTCCAGAGCTGTACCCTGCGCAAGGCAACACGCCGCGTATCTCCGAGCCCGAACGCCACCGCCCTACCCCAACCTTCACCGTCTTATCCATCTAGTCAAAAGCTACCCAAGAAACCAGAACAGTTTTTTTATCAGATCCTTCCCCCAGCCAATGCCGAGCCGCTGACGCCATGACGACTCCGGCCCGGTGGAGTCAATGCGACCTTTCTCCCCCGGCTTCGCTAGTGCTTGGGCTGCGTCGAAGCATGGGCCGGTTTTATCCACTCAACTTTTAAGTAGCTCTCCCTTAGAATAGCAGCTTAAAGATACCCGATCGAGTGGCGAAGAATGATGTATTGAAGTATCGAAAGCTGCCAATCGGATTCGCCTCTACAATGAATAGACCTCTCATCTTTCACTCTCTAGACCCACGAGATACTGTACACAAACTAACGTTTGAAATCCCTGTGGGCTGTAGTTAATGGGCGAGGCCTGCATTTGCATTTGGTTGGAATGACGAAGCGCTTGTCAATTGCTGCCTGCTCCATTGGGTGCTCCTGAGGGTGGGCTCGGAGCTCCGATGCATCATGGATACCGGCACAGTCAGTATTCGAGCGTCGTATCGCGGGGTGCCGACCTCCTCTTCGACAAATAACTGGAATACTTCGGATATAGTCCAGATCTAAGTATCATTTGTAAAATTGCACCTCAAGTATGGCCTGTCTACCTGTCCAGTAACTGCTCCCCTCGAGAAAACACCACACCCTCAGAGCAGCTTTAGAGATATGTATGTACCCAGCCCAACATGCTTTATAATACGACCCCAAAACATACAAGGAGAAGAATAAACCACCTAGAACCCCCACTACCAACGCAACGTATATATCACTGATAGAAGAAATAGCAAAAGAGCTTGCTCAATAGTACAAAAATCCATATACGCTGTTTGTTCGCTCCCTTGTCCTCCCCAACATCGTCATCACCACCCCGCCTCACGCATTCTTCTTCCTTGCTTCGTCGTATTCCTCCTCCTCCTCCTCGCTGTCCTCCTGCTCCTCCTGCTCCTCCTCTTCTCCCTGCGTCTTGCGTCTTCGCGTCTTCATCGCCTCCCGAATCTTGCGGCTCGCCTCGTCGAATCCTCCAGCCGAGTCCAACATCGTGAACCCGCTGAGAGGGAATGCGCCGGACCCGAAACCGCCTCCGCTGCTGCTCGATCGAGACCGGCTGCGTGCGCGGGATGGTGGTCGCGTCGAGAAGATTCCCACCTGACCGATATTGCTGAACGAGTCGTTGCGCGGCAGGGCCCGGCTGGATTGAGTGGTGCTCCGACGGGACAGAGCCGGCGGCGTCTCCGCTCCGAACCCGGTGCTCGACTGGTCGCTGTCCTGGCGCCGGTGCGCCTTCGGTGACGTCGGTTGCGAGCCACCCGTTTCCGTCTTAAGGAAGTCGGGCACCAAGCGAGCCTTGTCAAAGTCGTCGAACATCTCAGGTCCCAGCGTGTTGATCAGTTCCGTCACCTGCGCACTCAGCTCTCCTCGCCTGACCCGCAGAGTGTGGATGTTGTAACTCGACGACGGCTGCAGGCACAGCACAAGCGGCCGCAGAGACTTGAATATATCCATGCCTACCTCTCCGAAACGCAGCGCCGCAAACGTGATGCCGATCATGACCGGCCACACGGCAAAGTACACAGCCCATAGAGGCACCCACTGGGGAACGTGGCCCCAGAACCGGTCTTGCCACACCTTGAGGACGAGGAGGATCGAGTAGAAGTGGTACAGCATGGGGGCAAGACCAATCGCAACGAGGATTTTCCAGGTTGCCATGACATCGCGACCCCGGATCTTAACGGTCGAGCCAGCCAAAGCCGTCTTAGCCTTTTGCCGGCTGATGATCTTGGTGGCAACGAATACGGGCGAGAACAAGAGAAGTCCAGGCACCGTGCAGATGAAGAGGAAGAGGAGTTTGATGGAGCGGTACATGGCCAAGAGGATGACTTTGATAATGGACATGCGGGCGTACTGCACCTGATGGTCTTTCAGATTGAGGTACCGCAGCTGCGAATTGTACTCCTTGACTCCCTCGGACAGAGACTTGATGCGCTCGTCATCCTTATACCGCTCGTAGCCCATGGACAGCCGTCGGTTGAGCTCTACCACGACGGGGAGTGGCAACTTCTTGCCGGTGGGGTTGTAGAGGCGGCGCGCGGCCTGGATCATCATGAGGTTGTCGTAGTTGGGGGCGGACACGGTGACGGAGTTGAGCGCCTGGTAGACTGTGTCGAGGACCTGGCCGATGGCCTCGCGGCGCTGGTTGTTGCGGTACAGCTCGACGAGGTGGCGGGGGATCTCAAACGGCGCGCCGAACTCGACGACGGCGCGCGATCGGAACTTGTGAGCGTGGAAGTAGTTCATGCCCACGGGGACGATCTTGAGGCCGCAGTCGGGGTCCTCGGCGAGGGTGCCCAGAGCCATGATGGCGACACCGGCCTTGAGGGGGAGGAGCTCGGTGCGGTCGTGGCTACCGCCCTCGGGGAAGATGCCGACGCAGCCGCCATTGCGCAGTCGGGAGAAGACGGCCTCGTAGACGTTGGTCTGGTCGATATGGGGGGCCAGCTTATACTTGGTGCCCTCGTAGCCGGGGACCGGGCCCTTGAGGTCCTTGTTAGTGAAGTTCCCATCGTCGTCGATGTCGTCACGGCCCGTCAGCTGCTGCAGAGCGAGCTTGCCCTTGAAAGGCCGCTTGACGCGGATCTCCTCTGGGCCGAGGATCTGGGCGATGTCGACGCTGGCGCCCGTGGTCTTCTTGCCGGGGGGCAGGAACAGCATGCCCTGGACCTGACCCTCGCCCTCGCCGAACTTGGTGCCGACGCCACGGACCAGGGTCGGGTCGTTGATGGGGTCGGGGAGGTAGATGAGGCCGGTGGCGGGTTTGGCCGAGTCCTGGGCGCGGCCGACGGGCACGGCGCCGACCTGGCGGGAGCCCCAGCCGATGAAGCCATGGACGGATTTCGCGGCGATGAGGAGAGAGACGCGGCGGTTGGCCTCGTTGCGGAGGGTGCGCTGGAGGATGAGGGCGTCGACGAACTGGAGGTTAAGCCAGATCGGCAGATGTTAGCGCACGTGCACATGATATTTCGGCGTGGTATTCGACATGACATGTGAAAGCTGCGAGAACGAGGGAGAAGGGGGGGAGGAGCACCGACCTGATTCGCATGAGGCGCGGCAACGAAGAGCACAGGGCCGGTCTGGGGAACGCGCCAGGCGCCCCGGGGCATGACCTCGCGGAAGAAGGTGTCGACGATATTGCCTACGCTGTAGAGAAACAAGTCGTACTTCCAGTTGACCATGGGATAGAGCTCCTTGCGCGAGGCGACCTTGGACACGGCCTTGGAGGCGACCTTGGCGACGGCCTCGGACGGCGCCTTGTCCTTTGCGCCGGCCATGACGGGGAGGGAGAGCGGGGGCGGGGGGAGATGGAGGAAAGGCGTGAGGTTTCCTTCTCGAGAGCGTTGTCGCACGCAGCCAGGCGGCGGCGATGGGCGATGGTGGAGCGAGCGTACCCAAGGTACTTAGGTGAGCAAGTCGTCCAGTGGAGTGGTCGAGATGGGAGGACGGAGAGCGCACGGAGGTGACGGAGCACGGAGTTTTTCTTGGGGGAAGATGGGATTGGAAAGCTGGGGCTAGAGGAGGGGTAGCTACCTGTCGCTAGCAGGGGGGGGGACGGCCGAGCCAGGAATGGGCCTGTCTGATGAGAGAGATAGACTAACAGATGGCTAATAAATAGGGTCTTTGATAGTAGACGCTTGAAAGTTACAGTTCGTGGCCGCGTTAAATGCACGGCAACAGGAGACTCACGCCAAGGGAAAGGGCCGAAACATGTCAGTTCTGTCTGTCTGTCTATCCCGGGGTGTTTTTGATTGGATTCGCTCGAGTCTCGCCGGGACCACCTCCGCCAGTCACCCCACTGCATCCGAGGGAGATGCTACGAACACATCCGAGATACAGCGACTCAGCTTCCGCTTTGGAACTCGCAACGCAGGGGTTGCCAAGCGCTCTCGGCTTCGGTCGAATGGCGCTGGATTTACCTCCCTTGCGTGGGAGTTGACAATAATAAGGAAGTACATGACGCTCGTTTCACGTTAGCAAGTAGACAGGCCTGTCAAGGAAGCTTCAATGGGACAAAAAGTCTCTATAACGCCCCCTGACGCCTGGAAGTGTACCGCTGTGTTTTCTCATCTTCTGTCTCTCAGTGCATCTTTCAATTGTGTATCTCTACCACCCGCCAGTGGATTACTACTAATTAGTCGTATCTCTTTTCTATGTCTCTTGGCTGTCTCACATTCTCATCTCTTCACAATCTCTAACCCCCATTTCCACTTCCGCGCCTCCTATTCGCCCGTCATAAACCCACATATCATAGTACTGTACAGTAACATCCCTTTGCATCTGCATCTGCATCTGCGCTGCACGTCTCAACCGCACTCAAAAGATGGGGAACCAAAACCCCAGGGCTACCAATCACCAGGCAGCCCGCGTACCCCGGTGCCACCCGATTGTAAGTCGCCTCCTCAACAAATGCACCCGCCCATAAAATTTGGCTTGAATCTTTGCCGCTTTTTGGTTGAGCTGTGCTGGCGGAGACCGATGAGGGAATAATATCTGGCGGCGTCACATCCGTGAGCCGGTTTGTGCATTCGAGGATGGGCGGATGGACGAATGGAACTTGTGGGAATCACTCTTTGCTAACCAGGTTCTCCACGACTCAACCACGTAGGTCGATACTTACCTCCGGTAACCGGGTTCTATCAGACCTTTCGAAATGTTTTAAATCCGACTTTCGTAACTCCGTATCTAGAGTCCAGATAAGCGTCCCTCTTCGTTAAACTCTGACGTCATCGTTACCATCTCATGGCTGATCAGCTTGTCATAGCATCCAACATGGAAGCACACAATACTGTACAGTACACGAACTCTGCCACGGTAAACATTCTCATAATCGTTATCGAACATTCATAGCTCACTCTTACCAATGCTGGGATATCAAAACATCGCTTCTAAACCAATAACCAACAATCATCGCACCATATCGTACTCACTTCTTCCCCCTCCGTCGGCTCTTCTTTTCCGGCACACTCGCACTTCCGCCCTCAATCTCGCCCTCGTCAACTTTGCCCTCCTCCTCTAACTCCTTCAACTTCTCTTGCCCTGAGATGAACATAGTCAGGTCCCGGTTCATCTCTTTGAGCTCTGCGTTCTCCTCGCGCACTTGCTCCACCTGTTTTGCTAGAGCATCATGGTCCACGTTCAAATGCTCGATCCGCTCCATAAGCCCTTCGTTCAAACGCTTCTCCTCTTGTAGCGCCTTGCCCATGCTGCGAGCCAAGTTCTCGCTCTTGGTTGCCTTATTGCGCTCCCGCGCAAGGTCCCGCTCCAATTGCGGGATTGTGTTGTTGAGGGTCTTGTACTTGTCTTCCAGCAGCGTCAGCTTCTCTACGACTGTAGACGCCTGTCCAGCCGCATCCTCAGCGGCAGCGGACGCCTTTGAGGCCTTGTCTACTGCCTTCTTGATCAGCTCATCGTAGTATATCCGCTGCGTCTCAAGCTGACTGGTAATCAGATGTGTATACTCCAAGCCGATGCTGTCCAATTTCGCCCGTGGCACCACATCCTCTTCTTGGTGATCATTGTGACCGCTTCTGCCAGGAAGCTCGACAACCTTACCATCGCCCTTATCGCGGATGAGTCGATGAACCCACATGTCCCCGGCGTAATCCCACACGTGCTGTGTTTCCAACTCGAGGGAAAAGCTGTGTGCTGTTTCTTTCCAATGATCCTTGGCATGGCCACCTTTGTATCGGCCGCAGCCAACGTAGCCACAAATAAGACATATCCAGAGGTCGTCCGTGCAGTCGCAGACACTGCACAGGTTCGACACATGTGAGCCGAATGGTTGGTTGTAAGGATTCGACGGGTCGGAACCTGCTCCGGGCGAAGTATTGGTAAATCGACAGACTGGACATCCGGCACCTTTCCAGTTTTGCAGACAGGTGCAGTGGAACACGTGCGAGCACGGAATTGTCATGAGTCCGTTTGTCTCGTCCATGCGTTCCAGACACACAGGGCAGGTTGGCAGCTCAACCAGATTTGGAGTGGGTGGCGGGAATGGTCGGAGACTGCTTGACATGCCGGCTGAAGAAGATAGTCCAGATAGGCTGTGGCTGGGCCTTCTCCCGTTTGGTGTCTCGAATGTGATACTCTTGACAAATACGACGTGGCATATTTGAGGCTGTCTTCGGTCAGCAAACGCAGGGTTCATGGAAGGAATTTCAAGACGCACCTCCATTGTGTTAAAAACCTTCCCTTCAAACTCCCGCCGCCACGCTTTAGCCCGCTTACCGTCCCGGAACTTGAGCAAGACGAGATATCTGTTCATCTTTGATGTCATGACCATTCTGCAGTGACTAATATCCTCTCTCCAATTCCCACCTAGAAATCCTAAGAGATCTCCTGGAGACATGTACGCGGGTACGGCGGGAATGCACAGAGTAGAGCAGTCATCGTCGTTGGACTCTTCCGCTACTTCCTCATGTTGTGCTACCAGGGTCAGGCCTGGCGTTTCCTCAGCCTCCCGGTAGAAATGTACCACCCCCCAACCGACCTCGGTATTCTTTGTCTCGAGCGGGAGGTACTTGGCTTTTGTCGCTGTGCCCGAGCCTCCAAATGTAGGCCCGAGACTCGGCGCGGCTGACGGCCCCGTCCTGTTCGCCTCACTAGCCATCGGATCGCCGGTGCGCAAGTCGAGTGTCTCGATGCTCACGCGCCCAAAACGCCAGTCCTGAACCGCAGTCTGTGGTCGGATCGCCGCGCTGGAAGGCGGAGGCGGGAAGCTGTTTATCCTCTCAAGCCACCGCCGTTCCGGCGCTATCTCGATTCTGCGCCGGGCTTCTTGGGAGGGTCCGCGCGAGGCTGACCCGCAGTCTATCACGCTCGGCTTCGAGGTCGATGAGCTTTGTGCGGTCGTTGATGTAGATGGTAGATAGTTCTGCTGGAAGGCTAACGGGGCTGTCGGAGCTTGATGCGGTGGTCGTCGGTCGCGTGGTGGGTGGGAGGGAAATTCGTCAAAAACGGTCGCTCCGGAAGGCGGCAGCCAGATGCTGGTGTCGGCTGTTGTCGATGTTCCGTCCGCAACTGGGTTCGGGGTCGGATACAACTCGAACTTGAGGTGGTAGAAATAAGACGGCATAGCCTGGTGTTCGGGATGATAAGGATAAAGTCGTCGCAGTAGCTTGTCTGGGTAGCTCGTCTCAGTAGCTCGTCTGTCGATCGACCCAACCGGACTGGAGAAGAGCTCGTTTGCGCGTCGCTCGTTGGGCGAAGAGTTTAGGAAACACTGTCATGTAGGGTTATTAAGGCGGGAAGAAGAGATATATATGGCCGAGCTGGGGTATGCGGCCGCTTATGCTCATCATCTCCCAAGGAGAAGCGGAAGTCAGAGTTCTGAGGGGGCGTAGGAGGAAATGTTCTTGAATTTGCACGACGACCTTGAGCAACTTGCAACCGCGTGGGTGGGTATGCTACCCCACCATGTCATGGCCCTGAGGCAGAAGCGGGACATGGGCACGGGATAGCGCCACCAAGCCCCTCCTTATCCACCATCCCACTAACTCCACCTGTCATGAATCACGTCAGTTTATGCGGAGGGAGTGAACTGTCATCTAGACTGCAATGGAGTCTGTATTGAGGCACCGCTGGTTGGCAGCGCGCAAAGCTATTGTACTAAATGGATATATCATCATGGCAGGGCGAAGCCCAATTCCAAATCCTATGTAAACCGAAAACGCCATCCTGCCAATCGTGCCAGCGTCATGAACCGTAACCACCCTGTTGGGTCGCTTACTGACCGCCACGGAGACGGAGGACCAGGTGAAGGGTCGACTCCTTCTGAATGTTGTAGTCGGACAGAGTGCGACCGTCCTCCAGCTGCTTACCAGCAAAGATGAGTCGCTGCTGGTCTGGGGGAATGCCCTCCTTGTCCTGAATCTTCGACTTCACATTGTCGATGGTATCAGAAGATTCGACCTCCAGAGTGATCGTCTTTCCGGTCAGGGTCTTGACGAAGATCTGCATGCCACCACGGAGTCGGAGAACCAAGTGCAGGGTAGACTCCTTCTGGATGTTGTAGTCGGACAGAGTTCGGCCATCCTCGAGCTGCTTTCCGGCGAAAATAAGTCGCTGTTGGTCTGGGGGGATGCCCTCCTTGTCTTGGATCTTCGACTTGACGTTGTCGATCGTGTCGGATGACTCCACCTCGAGGGTAATAGTCTTGCCGGTCAGGGTCTTGACGAAGATTTGCATGCCACCACGGAGGCGGAGGACGAGGTGGAGAGTGGACTCCTTCTGGATGTTGTAGTCGGAGAGGGTGCGACCATCCTCAAGCTGCTTTCCAGCAAAGATCAGGCGCTGTTGGTCCGGAGGGATACCCTCCTTGTCCTGAATCTTCGACTTGACGTTGTCGATGGTATCCGAGGACTCGACCTCAAGAGTGATGGTCTTGCCAGTGAGAGTCTTGACGACTGTGGAGACGTGTCAGTACGTTGCCATGAGCAGCGACGGTGATGTTCAGACTTACAGATTTGCATACCACCACGAAGGCGGAGGACGAGATGAAGGGTAGACTCTTTCTGGATGTTGTAGTCGGAAAGGGTGCGGCCATCCTCGAGCTGCTTTCCAGCGAAGATAAGGCGCTGCTGATCGGGGGGGATGCCCTCCTTGTCCTGGATCTTCGACTTGACGTTGTCGATGGTATCCGAGGACTCGACCTCAAGAGTGATGGTCTTTCCCGTTACTGCGAAGTTGGTTAGTGATGAGCGAGGGCGGTGAGGATGATAGCGCAGGGCGACTCACGGGTCTTGACGAAGATCTGCATGATGGCGATTTCGTTCGTGTGGTCGGGATGGGTAGTAGATCAGTAGAGAGATAGTTGAAGGCGGTAGTCTCGAAAGCGAGGAGTGTGGTGATGGGAAGATGGATGATGTAGGAGGGAAAGAGGAAGAAGTTGGAGATGGGCAGGCGAGGTTTAAGTAGGAGAGGCAAGGGAAGCAGGCAGGTGCAGGCAGCTGGCAGGCGGGAGGCGGGGGCGCAGTTGGCCGGATTACGATTACGCCTACGACTGCGACAAGGCGTGAGCGAGCACGGGCGCAGGGATTCTGGCAAGTGATTCACCGCACACCAATAGCGGGCACGCCACGGGAAGGCTCCAGAAGTCCGGAGCAGGCTGCGGAACGCCACAGTCGGTTCTGGGTACATCGGCCGCAAGCGGATGCGGGGTGAGACACCAGGTACTGGGTACTGGCCACTTTGGAATCTTATCTGAGAGGTGGGTAACCGGCCAAACTGGGGTGGGTGGGTCCGACAGCCGGACCGTTCAGGACGTGACTGACAGAGCGGTCGTTTGTTGCTCAATGCGCTTCTGGCCTCTTGTCTGGGAACCCCGATGAGCGCTTAGCAATCCGGGCGAATGCGACAAAACAAGAGGGAGAATTCTTTTGTTATCACGTCATTTGTTCCAGAGCGTGGGGGGACGACTTGAGCGAGTTCGCAACATGCGAAACTGTCAGGACATGGCAATGCAGGCCTCTTTCGGTTTTGTCGCCGGGCGCCCATCGCCGTCCCTGTCACCGTCTTTGTTCGTCAGGTCGTCACTCGTCCATCGTCCGACAACTGCGGCGACGGCTGCGGACAGGTCTGGCGTGGCCCAGGAGACATGCTTTCCCCAGCAAAGCCAAGATCCGCTTATCCGCCTGATTGGAAGAGACAACCCAGTCGCCACGATGGATCATCGCTCCTCAGGAACACAAAAGCCTCGGCCCTGGTCTCAGCCATCCATCGCACGTAACCTTTAAGCCCAGCTTGGATGCATTCCATGTCTCACCTCGAGAGCGCCCGCCAAATGCCAGCGAAGCCACCATTCATTCTGTGTTCGTCGTACCCGTACCCATACCCATGTTTATGTCGAGCCAGCCCAACCTGCTCCGGCCAGTGCGGGGTCACCGAAACCGAGACCGCCCGAGGAATCCGGCCGTGGTTGTTATGGGGGCGACGTCATCGTTCGGCGAAACTGCCGCGCTCGCTCTTCGGTTTCCGGCTTCTCGCATTGTCGCGTAGCGACCAACGCATCGAAGTCGCGTTCGGATCCCTGAGCTTCGTCGCCAACATTAGTCTAGGCTTCATAATAAACGACCTGTGAATTTCTGTTAACAACAACCATTCAAGCTTAGGTTATTAGAATGGGAGCATGGGGGGGTTGGAGCTGTTTTGTTGTCCTCTGCCACTCACCAACACACTAGCAACTGAAAGTGTGATTTTAGCACCTCGTCGTGGAACCGACATCTGACTAAACGAGAGATGCTACCAAAGGCCAGATCTGTCAAACCACTTCCCGTTCCCATTTTCATGCAACCTAAATACGATCTAACGTTAAATATCGATCCGGGGACCGACTGCCCCTAGCAGATCTACGGGATGCAGCACTTGTCGTCACATCTGGGCCAGAGCCGGGTTCATGATCAACGGCGTTACGGCAGACGTTGATTGTGAATGCGGGGTCCACACGACAGACGCTTGTACACGGAGCGACAAACTAAAGCTATTCAGCTTTAACTAGGCCTTGGATAGACAGTCTAAATAGGACAGAGGGTTTGTTAGACTGCCGTGTGTTTGCACATAGGAACAGCCACCAAACTGGAGTTTCCTACATAGGTACCTAGTAGTCCAAACATTTGCAAGAAAGTAAGGCCAATGATAATATAGGAATGCCATTTGAAATGATATTGCTATCGTTGGTTCCCCGCAGGTTGGACTTGAAAGTTGCCTCGGGGCCATTGGTCGCATCGGCCATGAAGGCGTCAGTCAAGGTCTAGTTTAGTCTGTCATGCTGGATGAGGACGTGGTTGGGAGGTCGTCTGAGTGTTTCGGGACGCACAGAGAATATGCTCTTACTTCAGGGGTTTTCGAACTACCATTTTCCAAATTATCAAGGCTCCCTGGGTTGCATGGGAGTTCAGATTCCTCAAGCGCATCAGGCTGTAGCCATCGTAGCTACATAATGTAACCTCGCACTCTTGAGCCTCGCGCGTCTAACACCTAGAGGATCATGATTGAAGGAGCCTAAATCTCTCGAGAAAGACGTCTTAAGTATGGGCATCAAAGAGATGGGCCGGCGCATGGGGGTCATGAAAACAAATTAATGGAATAATACTGAATACAGCAAACGTTTTGGCAGAAACGAAAACGATAAATATCGCATAGAGGAGTAATAGCTGTGATAAAACAGCGACCCTTGTTTCGAGATGCTACTGTATCTAGAGGACAGGTGGATGCGTCACCTGCAGCTCCCATTGCCACTGGAACACACGCAAAATGCAGTGTTGATGTACGGACTTAGAGCCAAAGATCAAGTTGCTAGTTCCCAGCATACTTTGCCATCGTATCTAAGATGGGCGGGCTGTTCTCGTGTTGACTGCGGCGGCATGAGAAACCCATCGCGGAATATCTCAGATGCGGACTCTTAGAGGACGAACACTGGGGAGGGGTATCATAACAAATTCGAGGCCAATCTCTTGGATCTGGACAAGAGCAAAGACTCCGGCACCTGCATTGGAGGTCTCAGTACAAGGAGTAGGACTAATCCCATTAACGATGACGGAAACGCACTCAAGCTGGATGATGACGTTAGATCCCAAAGCTCTTTTTCGATAGAGGATCATCTGTCGGCTACAGAGTATCCCTAAGGCTTACTCACTTACAGTCTGTACTGATGGCTGCATCCTGCACTAGAATCGATGACCCTGGCAGTCCACGGTACGAATCTCTACACTTTATTCGCACTTTGCGAAGTGCTTCTTAGTCCAACAAACTGTCCCTGTCGCCAACTTGCCAGTTTAGTATCATCCTACCGCTTTAGAGTTCTGTCCAGCCAACTTCGCACTGGATGAAAACACGTGACGCATTGATATTGTGGCTCGGTTGCTGAGTCTCGTGTGCTGGTGAAGGTCGGTGAACAAAAAGCCACGAGCTTAGATCGCATGTTTGACGCCCCTGGCTTCAACCGCCTTTCACCTCACCTGACTGACCTTGTGGACATTCGCAAGCACAGCGGCTTTCCAGTGAAGTTTTTCTCAATCACCTGCAGACCCCGTAGATTCATCACCGTGCACCGTGCAGTCATTCACCGCACTCATTGCCTGCCGTCAAGACCATTCCATTCCCCGCGTAGGTACTTCATTCACGTATTACAGACAGCTCAGGTCACAGGGTGAAAGCTGGGCACTGTAAAATCCTTTTTTTCATAGCAAGAGCTGTAGCAATTGCGTCGCATACGTGTGCTTTTTGTATAACTATCCGAGAAAACCTCGACATCTCGCAAAAGTCCGCTCCATATACGAAGGTCCGGCCCACTTGAGCTCACCAACGCCCTAAAATTCCATGCACATCTCCGTTCGTTTCGGCTCAATAACCATGCAAAAAATCATATCGTACTCAAATGCCATATCATGAAGCATGATTCCATAAAACACCCTATGAAGGGTCTGGTTCTCATCTGTATCCATCGTCGTCTCCCACCCAGAAACGCTGAATAGAACTAAAAGCTTTGTCTTCTTCAAAGTCATACAAATCGTAGAAGAGAGTCATAATGAGGTCGTAACACATTTCCCGTTGCAGGTAAATTCGTGCTTTTTTCGGTGACCGGCCGTGAGAGAAGGTAAAGTCGTCGTCTTGTGTCGTTGGTGTTTGCATAGACAAGGGTGGGGGCCCATTGTCGTCCAAGATCAGAGGTGTAAAATCTTGTAAACGCTATCGCTGATAAATCAAACAAAAAGAAACAGATGTCAACAAAGGAAAATTTGGCATCCGAAGAGCCTGTTTAATAGCAACTTTGACAACCGTGACCAGGCACGATCGATCAGGGAGATGCGGCCTTAGTTAGCCCGGATAACAAGCTTCGAGAGGAACTTGTTAGACAGGGAGTCGAAGTCGTATCTGTCGAACTTGGACTCCTTGCGGGTTCGCAGGTAGGCCTCTGTAGTGAATGATTAGAAAAGTTCCATATATTTGCCATAGTGGTGAGTACATACCGTGCTTGATGACGTGTGATCGCACTTCGGTCATGGCCTCACATACGGCCATGTTGTTGTGGAGCAGGTGGCCATGCTTGCGGGTGTCCCAGTCGGTGAAGGCAGGGAGCTTCTGAGAAATGGCGTGGAAAAGACCCACAATAACACCAACAGGTGTCGTCTCCATGTCGTTGCAGAACTTGTTGACGGCGATAGGGTCCGGGACACGGTAGTGGCAGTCAAACTGCATCTCCTCCCAGACGGCCAACAGGATCGATGCCAGCATGAAGATAGTGGGCCAGTTCTTCATCTTCTCGCCACTGTAGACGCCAGAGTAGAGAGAGGAGAGCTCCTCGAGGATGTCCTTCTGCAACTCACGCCACATATCGGCGAGGGCACACTTGATCTGGAAGTTGATCATGACGGGAGCGACGGTGCGGCCGTAGTACTTGGAGTCCTCGTCGTCGATCTGGCCATCAAGGTTCACTTCGGAGCCCTGGTTCTCGACCATGGTGATGTGCATGGTGAGGTTGTAGGCGAGCACCAGCTTGAGGGCTTTGCGGATGACAGGCATCTCCTCCTTGACGTAGTAGCGGTGAGCGGTCTTGAGGATCTCGGTGATGAAGGGAGTACCCTCAAAGTGGTCGTCGATGAAGTCCTCGAATGGACCGTCAATGTGCTTGTCCAGGTACTCGGACAGAGCATCGACACGAACACCCTCGGCACCGACGTCGAGCTTCTCAGTGCGAGTCTCAAAGTCGATAGGCTCCTGGTCGGTCAGGGATGACTCGACCCAGTCAACCGAAAAGCAGCTGTCATCGGCGACGAAGACCTCGCGGACCATGACAGGGAGGGCAAAGCCGTATCCGTGAGTAATCCACATGAGGGTCTCCTTCTGGGCAAAGCCCTTGACGTTGTACACGGAGACACCACGGTCCATGTGCCTCTCGTAGTCTGCCTTCCAATCCTTCATGAAGTACCCAATATCCTTGATGTCGATTCGGGTGCAGGGAACCTGCCACAGACGAGCGTGCGAAGGCTGGCATCCGGCACAAGGCTCTCCCTTGTCGCAGGTCTTCTTCAGGAACTTGCATCGCAGGCAAGCTCTCAGCTTTCTTATTTCGCTGGCTTGCTTTCGCTGCTCAGGCAAAAGAGGTCCCTTTCTGCGACCAACCTTCTTCTCGACAGTGCCATCCTTCTTGCCGTTGGAGATGCGTCGGGTCACGGGCTTGGTGGCCTTCGCAATGGGGCTCTTACGGGGTCCCGAGTTGCGGCGAGTAGTGGTAGAAGGCGGGGATGTTGAACCGGCACCGCTGCCAGGGCTGTGACGGTTGGAAGAGGATGCGGGTTCCGACTTGATGGGCGTAGGAACCGTAGGGGCAGCGGCAGCGGGGCTGACGGTGTCGTGAGTGTGGCCGACACCCTCTCCGCAAAGACAGTTACGGTGGCTGCTGGCGTCAACGTAGCCGTCCGACTCAGGCGAGAAGGGAGAGTAGGGGAAAGGAGGGATCTCTTCGAAGCTGCCGAACTCCAGGGAATTGGCGCCATCGGAGGAATCCGAGTTGGTCCTCAGGTGAAGAGTTTGGGAGGGATTGAAGATGGCCGCACTTTGGGCGTGGGCCTGCTGGAACTGATCGAAATTGGGCTGGTTCCAGTCGACCATGGCCCAGCCCTCGCCCGAGGACGAGGGGAGAGACAGGACCTCGAGGTAAGTCCCAGTAGGGGAATTGCTGCCGACGCTGTCGAGGCGGGGAAGCCCATCCATCTGCAAAGTGCTCTGAAACTCCTGCCAGTTCTCCATTCCCGTGCTGCCCCACTGAACCGCCTGGGTGGGATCGTCCATTGAGGGCATAGCGTTGAAAGTCGACTCAAGCAAGTTGGTCTGGAAGGCCTGGGACGTCGGGGGAAGATAGTCGAGCGGGTGAGGCTGGAAGTTGGTGGGGAAGGCATTGAAGCTCATGAGGGCAGCATCCTGGATGAATTGGGACATGTCCGGGGCGGCGGCGAGTTGCTGCTGCTGATGCTGCTGCTGCTGTTGCTGTTGAAGGGCCCAGTCGGTCAACGGGTTCGCGGAGGGCTGGAAAGGCGAGTGTTGCAGCGGCGAGTGCTGGCTATGCGGACTGGCGGATTGCGATAGAGGCGAGTTCGACTGGAGTTCCTCGGGGCTCATGGAAGCGTGGCCGCCCGAAGCCATGTCGAGCGGGACGTTCCAGGCGCGAGCGTTTGCAGGCATGATGTTTGAAGCTGCCGCGGGACTCGAATGCGTAGTCGCGGTCGGATACGTCTGGTAGGTGGTGCGGTCCCGGTGGTCGTAGGTTAGTTCGAGCAAGGCATCACCCCCGCCGTTGTTGAAGTCAAAGGTCATTCTGGCGAAAGGCAGAAGCAAGTGGAGGAGTATGCTGCGAAGGGTGCTAGTATTGTAGAGACGAGCGGACGACACCGCTCTTTCGTCAAGTCCCTGGGGAGGTGAAGAGAAGAGGTTTGAGAGCAGCTTGAAGAGGAGAAGAGTGCTGGAGGACGCTGGACCATGGGTAGGCGCCGCTATAGTGGGCGGTTGTCGATGGGAGTCGATGGGGTCGAGGGGGGGAAGAAGCGGTGAAGCTCGTCCAGCCCCAGCCGGGACTTGCAGCCAATGGGGGTTGCCAAGCCACCTGGAGCACCCACCCGGGGCCACTCCCCACTGAAGCATCCACTGGAGGCACCCGCTTAACCCGCTGGATGCTTGGATGCACCCGTTGGCGCCGCTGGGGAGAGGAGGGTCCGCCGCTGCGGCCTGCGCCCCATGTGGAGCGGGAAGCCAATCACGCCCCAGCCGCCGGCGCCATGCATCACTGTGCACACTGTGAAATCACAGTGCGAGCTGGTCGAGTTTGCTGTCGTGGCGCCTGGGTTTGCAGCCATTCTGCAGTGGTTGACCCAGTGGGAGTTTGAAGGCTGCACCACGGCTCGTCCCAGCCACGCCACAGTGTGGAAGAGCCGTGCACACATCACCCCCCCCCCCCCACCTCCACGGCCACTCCTCCCATCACTTGCACCACCACGAAGACTCGACATGAAGAGCCACACACACTCTGGAGCTCTCCCTCGCTGCTAGATACGCAGCAACTCACTCAACCCCATTCACCCACTCCCAACAACACGCGGGGCACGCATACAGCAGCGAGGGCGACCTCGAATCAGTCCGGCTCTCCGTGGTGCGGGTCCTTGTCCTCGAACTGACTTGCTAGAACTCGGGCTCCCTCGACCGCTCCAAGAAAAACCCACAGGGACCGGCCCTAGGCGCAATGCAAAAAACTCCACTTTGTCGATAAAACCCGTCCGGCACCGTCGATACCAAATCACGACGTTCGGACATGCGGCGGGGCGCCTGACAGCAGATCCGCAAGCCCTCCACCCTCCTGTTCCCCGGCTCTCCTGGCCACTCTTCGTGCAGCCTGCGCGGGTAGTTTGCAGATGGAAGATGGGGCCAAGAGCACCCCTAACAATGCCATATCTCTCCGCAGCGCGATCGAGCATCTATTATTGTCTTCACATCTCTTGCAGGTTCGCAACGAGGACGATGTCTCTATGATCGACCACGAACAATGGTCGATTGTGGTTCTCAGCGAGGACGGTAGCGGCGCCGCCGAACCGCGCCGCCATCTTCCCAGCCACCAGTACCAACCTCGGCCCCATCGCTAAAAGATGATAGGATCCGGGCCCGGCTCAACACAGTGCGCTTGGCTCCCGTCACTACTGCTTCGGGGCCTGATTTGCAGGCCATACGGGGCCGTGTTCTCGTCGGCACACTGTCCGGTCGCACGGTCCGGTTTCCCCCTACCAAGTTCTCCACCAAACGTCTCGCCCACCCAAACCACCTCACCTTGCATGGCCATGATGACACCGGGCAGCGTATCGTTGCAGTAGCCATCGCTCCCGCCGCGCTGGCCTCTACTATTGCCCGCACCAAGGCCCAGACTAATGCCCGTGGCGACGCCAGCTGCCCTATATTTCCCTTGAATGAAACCCTCCTCTTCGTCGGCCTTCTCTGTGATGTGCCTGTGTGCCTCCTGTATGGTCTTGCGTGGCTCGGCAGCTGCATCATCTGCACCATATCGGCCGCCTCCACCTTCACCACTACCAAGGTCCATCCTCCGTATGTTCGTACGAGAATACGGCAGACCTCTCGGAGCCGTCTGTTTCGCACACTTGTAGGCTCACAGCGAGTCACGGTCTTTCAAAGCGCGCAAGTCATGTCCAACTGCATCGCAGCGGCAAGCCACATGCTGAGGCGGACTCGGAGTGTCTGCGGGTGGGCTGCGAGTCTTAAGTTGTCTTAGGTCTCGAACCTGGAATGCAACACCAAAGCTGCACGTGCGAGGGTGTGCTTCCTGCTTGAGACCTGCAATCGCTATGTAGGCATACCCAACCCAGATGCTCCGTTTGGCACGGGTCGGGCTTCCTGCGCCGTCCGAGTCGCCGTAACAAACAAGGATATTATTGTTTTCGAAGCAGAACAGGGGAACTGCTGGGTCACGGTGTTTCGCAACAACGTCGGAAAACGACCTCACGGACCCTCCCGCCATCTCGCAACGTACGGTTTGGCCAGCCTCTCTACCGTATATTCATACGTGGAACGTGTGTACACATTGTACTCTATACGTCGCAGGATCGCTAGAGGATCTCACTACATACTAGTAGCACACTACGCATTCAGATGGGCGTCTTTCGTCGTCAAGAGGCAAGGACGTCCCTTAGTCCCAGCGGAGCACGGCGTCGAGCTTGTCTGAGTCCCACGCCCGGTTCGCGTGTCGATCCCGCTCTATGTCCTGCCCATCACGTCTGTCGCCATGGCTGTCTGAGACATGTGCTCGTGATGCACTGCCAGCGAACACGTCAATCGTGATATCCGCCCCAACGTCGATGTGCCCAACCTCCAATCACGCGCCACAGCCGCAGCCTGGGTCTGGTCTGGATTTCGGTCGGATCTGCACGATAGGTCCGCGCAGGTGCGTTAATGCGGTCGCCGGTTCCTCAGCGGCTCGGCCATTGTCCAGGCCGGCTCTTGACTTACACCGGATAGAGTGCTGGTACTCCATTTTCTCACAGCACAAGTCGTGCGAACTTCTGCTCCGTGATCCTCCACTTCTATGTGGGAACACGCCTGCGTGGTAAAACGTTGCTACTCTTGAAGGAATGGGGATGGTTCACTATTGATGCAGTTTAAAAGTGAAACAGAAGTCATGGTTCCCGGGGTTTCCCTGGCAAGGAATGCACTCATGGTGTTGAGAGCGGAATAACCAATGACCGTTAAGATTAAGACATCGACGAAAAGGCCGCCAAGCCGTCGACGAGATACGGTAGGCCAGACTACGGATTAACTTCCATAGTAGCTCACTCATGGATATGGATTGTGCCGCGATGTCGTGCGCCATAAGTGCTTCTTCCGCTCTCATACCTTCACAGTTCACTGCACCCAGCCCGTTTGGGCTATGCCATCTGGCACAGGGAGCACCAGCCAAGACTCCGCGTGGATCTGCATTTGCAATGTGCAATGGAGGGGAGGGAGGAGGGGGCAGGAGGGGATCAAGGGATCACCGCCAACACGAGGGGTAACGACTGTATCAAGCGGGTGCACAGGTGCACAAAGTGTTGTCCGATGTCGTACAACGCAAGCAAGCCACGATAGCTGGTGGCCAACCCCTCACACAATGGCAATGGACTTGGAAGCTGTCGTCACTGGCGGCGGGTGATGATAAGCCAAAGTGCCAAGGCAGCTTTTCAGGGCGCACTGTCAGCTTCTGTGATCCGTCCAGTGGGGTGCAAGCCGAGAGCAGGAGGTGATACTGATGTCAGCGCCTCCCCACGTCGGCAGCTGACAACGAGATGGTATCGCCAGCTGAGCATCATCTCACCACCCCAACGCGATCGGCCGTATCCAGGGTCCTCTGCGCTCCTGAATCTTCCAGTCCGAATCCTCCCACGGCCGTAACGTACGAAGCACGTACGTACGTATGTAGGTACATACCTATGCTACGTAGCTATCTCGCCCCCCTAGGTCGCTCCATCGCTTGACCGCACAAGACACAGTGCGTTGTTGAGGTCCCATTGTGACCCTTGTTCCCTCCCGCGTGCACGTCTCACCAGGCGGTAGCGCCGGCGCTCCCTAACAAAGGGGATCTACGAAAGTACGTGCTTATTCCTCCGACTGAAGGCGGCAGTTAGCTGGAGCCAAGGGATACTCGGAGCCAAAGGAGCTTGGGACTCTAGGGAGTCCATGAGCCCGCGCTTCATCCCAACCATGGATGGTAGGAGAAAGACCCGCGAACAGCGCGAAGCCCGCTACTACCATCTGGTTTTAGCGGACGGGAGGCAAAACTCGAGCTGTCTCGCCGTCGACAGATGAAGGGCTTGCGCGCCAATAGCTCCCCAATAGCCCTCGCCACAAACGGTGCATCCCTGCTGCAAAGCACGACGATGGCCCGGACCGCGCTCGGCTAACAGGAGTAGCATTCACCCGAAAGGCCATGTCAGGTCTGCAGTGCAGCAGTGCAGCGCTGCACAGCTGCACTAAAAGGAGTGCCTGTCCTTGTCCATCGGCGTTTGCACCGCACGCCAGCCGTCATCAGCGGCCTTCCCTCTCCGTTCGGATTTTCCCTCCCATCAGGCCATTTCCGATGCAGGGGCGTAGGAGAGCCAGGTCCTCGGGGAAAAGCTGAGGCACGCCCACGTCACGACCACGACCACGACCACGACTCTGGCAGTCGATGCGGTGAAAATCATGGGGAGACTCGCAGCTCCTAGATTGTGAGCAATCCCTCTTCATGAGGGTGAACAGTTCCGTGGTCTCAAAAAATTGCTCAAGCTCAACCGCTTCACTTTTGTTCAGAGTCTAAAGTCCGAATGAGTCTATCTATTCTCGAACTAGTTAACTAGATTCTCATTCGTTCAGACACACCGCCCATTAACTCCTTCATGCCTTGTGTGGAAATCTCTTTAAAGCTTGTCGACTTAGTACACGATCATCCGGATCTTAATGTATGGCCCGAGCCGGCAATTGAACGCAAGTGATCATCGCCATACGATAATGCGCGTTCTGAGCTAGTATCTACATGGTGTCTCACACAACGTAATATGGGTTAGACTCTCAAATCCTAAGCAAAAGTTGCTTTATGCCATGTTTCTTTGCTATGTCCCTGCCAACCAATCGGTTTAAAGCGATTACCGTTCTCTTTCAGAATCCTCAGCCGAGGTGTAGCTTCCATCCTAGTCTTTTTTGAAGCTGTCATCGCTACTATCGGTGTCCTCCTGCTTGGGCTCTCCGGAAAACTCTCTATCATCAACATCTAGGGTTGGAGTCCATGAAGGTGATGATGGCCCATCAAATGAGCCCCCCAAGCCCTGCGAATGTTTTTCTCCACTGTCTGCATTTGTGGGGAGGAAAAGATCGCCCATTTGGTTTGTGAACGTGCTTGAGCTCCGACTTCGCCGTGTCCGCCTGCGAAGAATTCCTAAGACGGAGCTCCGTGCACTCAATACCGATACCGGTGACTTTTGTTGCAAACAACACTGTTCGACCTTGATTTGAGAGTTTCGTCAAAAGTTAGATCCTTCGGGTACGCTGGGCTGTTGATCGGTATCGGCATTGACCTGGCCAGCTTGCCAGGCATCATCCAAATGGGCTTCCCATGATGTGAGACACTGCATCGCAAAAAGCAGTGAGAACATGTCAACTTTACTCATATACCATTTATCAACTCGCGGAATTTGGGCGCCATATTTATGGGCGTCCCGATGAGCATTTCCAGGTATTGTTCTGAACCAGCATGTTCTCAAATTCCCTATCAGCTCCCACCGACTTCTCACCGTACCAAAATCGTCGTCAGTGTTCCTGATGTTCTTTTCCCGGCCAGTAACCACAATGGTTTCGCCCGAAGGCCGGTGTGAACTTATATCTCGAGGTCTCTGAGAATTCAGTAGTCTTGTCAAAACCGGGAAGGATAGTGGAAACAGGGCGACTTTGGCAAGGTCCGGAGTGCGTACTCTGGGCGTCTTTCGGGTAGCTAACGTGATACGAGAACTAGGTCGTAAATTTTAGGACCATAACTTAGGAGATCAGGGCTGTTGCCCGAGTACGGAAATTATACTCTAAGAGTAGCATTAATGGATAGTAAGTGGATGGGACAGATAGGAGCAAGCGTTGACGTACCAACCTTCCATCACGACGGCTGAATGCCGCTTCTGGTGACGATGCATAACTTGCGTTTCGACACGCCGGCCTCTGTGAATTTGTTTGTTTCCGACCTGGTTCCATCGGACACTCGTTAGCTTTGTCGAAACTCAGCCTCTCGATGTTGTGGCCGTCGTGCAAGTTCCTCCTTGCGGCCTCGGCGCATTTCTTCCTTCTTCATTCAGTGTTCCTTCAATTCTTTCTCACGAAGCGAAGCTTGGGTAAGACTTCGAAGAGCTCTGCTTCAGTTTACCAGCATTGACTATTGATGCAGAATGGTAGTTATGTGCCGAAGAGTTGAGATTTCTTGGGGCATCTCGATAAAAGTTGCCAACTTCCTGCCAGCCTTCTCCTGTCGTCGGTACTCCAACAGCCTGGTCGGATTCTTTAAATGCCGTCTTGTACAGCCATCAGTGACCGCATTCTTATCATACTCAACTTCAAGCTCCCAGTACTTGGGCTCGTTGATATGAGACCGGTGCATTTCAGCATCGCGAGAATCGAAACCCATTTTACAAAACACTTCACAGATCCATTGGCAGCTTTGCTCAAAGCGGTCGTCTTGAAACTACGGCTCCTGAGTCACTTCATCTCGTAGTCTAGCCGAATCCTCCAGGCATCACATGAGTAGTTCAGCGTGGTTTTTGGTAGAGATCTTCGACAAGAAGAAGCTGTTGCATTCCGTTTGGTGGTGAGTTCATCAGGAAAGTGTTTTAGACACGCGCAGTACAGGAGGTCAACGCAAAACATGTCCCTCCTCCGAGTCAGTATAGTCGTTTACGGTTGAAGGAATGCGTCGCAAACAGGCTCTCATGCTGGGTTACGCATATAATGGACGATACGAGAATACACCCTAGAGCAGATTACGCGGGGCTATGTAAGGGAGTGCGTGAAAGACGAAATGCGAGTATTCGTCCTAGGGTGAAAGAAAGCACAGGCATGAAAAAAAGAATGTCGTTCGTTGACTGTCGGTATTCGTACCATTTTGTGCCCACTTACATTTCACCAGGGCATCGGCCGGAAAAATGTTGTTGCAAATATCAACGGCGGGCAGCTAGGAGCTTTTTGAGCGTGCCGTCTGCCCCTCCCCCTCCTCCACCACGAACTGAGTCACCATTTCGCGATAACCGCTTCTCAAAGCAACTCCCCAACGACTTCTCATGCCCGCGATGGCTCCCACGGGCAACAATTCGGCGGAGGATCTCACCACAGAGGTCCTCCTGGCATTGTCCAAAGCAGACCCGATTCTGTCTGCCGAAAGCTTCCCAGAAGTTCCCTTCGAGTCGCTGAAAGCCGCGCTGGATCGCCTTGCCTCGCGGTCCATGATCACCTATGAACAAATCGAGCGCCAAGAGGCTTTCCTGGAGCCCGAAGCCGAGATTATCGTCAGCCATGGCAGCCACGAGGCCCGTGTCTTCGAGGCCGTGCACAAGGCAATGGGTGGTCTCTCGATCCAGGAGCTCGAGGCCGAAGTCGGTGATAGAAATGTCACCAAGGTTGGCCAAGGCAAGGCCTTCAAGGAGAAGTGGATCAAGAAGGAGGATAACAAGCTTGTTGCCTTGGTGAGGTTCTTCTTATCACCACTTGCAAGATCTTGAATCTAATAATGCTCTCAGGTCGATTCAATCAACGATGTCACCCGCGACCAGCTACGGACAATCCAGGAGAAGCGAACACACGACAACAAGATTTTGGCGGATCTAAAGAAGCGCAAGCTTCTGGTTGTTCGAAAGGCCATATCCTTCAAAATCAGCAAGGGAACCAAGTTCGCGCTAGAGATGGTTAAGGAAGAGACGGATCTGACCGCCGACATGCTGGCGTCTGGCTCATGGAAGAGCGCAACTTTCAGTCAGTACTTCTACACTGAACGGTCTTCAATTCTCGCAGCACATGCCTGCTACCCACGAGATATGGGAAGACTAATTCGAGAGTCGCAGAGCCCTACAACTTCAAGGCATTGGGCGCGGACCAGCATGCTGGAGCCCTTCATCCTCTGAACAAGATGCGACACGAATTCCGGTCAGTTGGCTATTGGGTTCAGGATTTGGGCTACATTGTTTCCCGGGCTCGGATAGTTTCGTCCCTAACATGTTCTCTTCAACATTCTGGGCGCAAATCCCTTTAGCTTCTGGGGCATACTGACTCTGAGTCTTCCCTCTACAGACAAATCTTTTTCGAGACTGGCTTCACGGAAATGCCAACCAACCAGTACATTGAGTCTGGATTCTGGGTATGTGATTTTCGCCATGGGAGCTCGCAGTCACCGAGCAACTCTTCGGATTCATTGGATCCCGAGACGTACCTAAAACTGGTTTGCTAACTTAAGGGTTGACCAGAATTTCGATGCGCTCTTTGTCCCTCAGGTATGGGTCTTGGAGAGAAGACTTGTTAAAGTTACCATTTTCTAACATGCAAAAGCAACATCCTGCTCGTGATCTACAGGACACTTTCTACATCTCAGACCCAAAGAAGGCCCTAAAGCCTGGCCCGGTGTCTCCGGATGACAAGCAGGACTACGCCAAGTATCTCGAGAGTGTCAAACAAGTTCACGAGAACGGCAAGTTCGGGTCCATTGGCTACAGATACCCCTGGTCCGAAGAGGAGTCACTGAGGTATGAAGTCGAACACCCAATAACTCCCAACTTTCTCAAACTAAATTAATATCTCAGACTTGTTTTGCGAACACACACCACTGCCGTCTCGGCTGCTATGCTCTCCCGCCTGGCTTCTGAAAGCTCCGATGGTCGTTGCCGGCCGGCTCGATACTTCTCCATTGACAGAGTCTTCAGGTACGGGCTTACCCACTGGCCGAATCTGTCAACCCTAAAGAAACATTTACTCACGATCTCTCAGAAACGAGTCGGTTGATGCCACTCATCTTTGCGAATTCCATCAGGTAGAAGGCGTGATTGCCGATTATGGATTGACCTTAGGTGGTCTCATGGAATTCATGGAGAAATTCTTTGAGAAGATGGGTATCACAGAGTAAGCCCACACTGAAAGCCCACTACTTGTGCGAGCAAATATTGACATGGACTACCACAGCCTCAAGTTCAAGCCAGCGTAAGCCTTGGTTCCATGTTTCTCCAGGCGTGAACATCAATATTGACTGACCCAGGTACAACCCCTACACTGAGCCGAGTATGGAGATCTTCAGTTTCCACAAGGGACTCAACAAGCTCGTGGAGGCAAGTAGTAGATTTCTAACTCCCCTCCTTTTGCTATTCCTGGTGTTTGAATGTGTTTGAAAAGTGTTCTCCTTTTTATTGTCGCGAAACCGTGTTGGTGTACACTGGGTGGTGCAACGTGAAACTAACAAGAGTAAACAGATCGGCAACAGCGGTATGTTCCGACCGGAAATGCTAGAGTGCATGGGTCTACCAAAGGACTTGAGAGTGTTCGGCTTCGGACTCAGTCTGGAGAGACCGACTATGATTAAGTACGCCATCTCCAATATTCGTGAGTTGCTTGGCCACCAGGTAGATCTCAACTTCATTGAGAAGAACGCTGCGGTACGCTTGGACAAGAACTAGCGGAGGTCAAAATCGAGATTTGGAGGCAGGAGAGCCTCGAAAAAAGGGCACCCCGATCATCGGGCAAGGGGGGAAGGCTCATTCTTTGCTACGTGCTGCATCAACTGCCTTGGGGCATTCTTTACCTCGGCCCTCCCGAAAGCCAAGTGCGTTGGCGAATAAGGAGTCATGAACTGGATGAGAAGACGAGTTGTTGCGCCTTGAAGACGGCACCACGGTATGGCTGTGCGTGTCTTGTGGTAGTTATTTACGAGTTCACGGAAGATAAAAAAGATATGGGATCATCTAGAGCTTTTATGATACTGTATTCGACGTCTCATAATCCTTACCAGCCTCGGTTGAGTTCACGCGCTACGACAAGGTTGGTTTCTAGGGCCACAGTGTCCCAATCCTTGAGAACGCTGTCGTGAGACGTCAGTTTGCATCATTTCATGGGTTTACCTAAACCTATCTCACAAGCTCTAAGTGCAGCACCTCCTCATCCCAATCCGTCACCACATTTTTGAACGCATTGATAGGTTCCTTTCCCGTTAGATTCATATCTCCACGTTGAAAAGTCCTACAGCTATTCGCTACCGTGCCGCCACATGGCTTTTCTGAGAACACGCCTAACCAAGCTGTAAGGTGGCCACCACTGTTGTCACCCAACTCTCCGAAACGGGGCGTTGTTCTTGGCTATATCAGTGACACCACGTTTGTGAACCGTGCTCAGAAACTCTTTACAGCTCTCGATCATGCGGTGGGACGTGATCGGACTTCTTCAACGCCAGGTCCGCTTTGCCCGTGTGACGTCTATATGGGCATTACATGGTCATCGTAGCGAAACTCCACGTTCTATCGCGTCTCTTCTTGGTAAAAAAGAATTTAAAAATGGGTAATCTGAAGCATCGCAATGAGCTCAGCGGTAACTCGTCTCATACTATACGCTCTCATCTTCTCGCCTTGGAGGGAGCGGGGTCTATTTGGCCGTTGATCGAGCACACCACGCATCACTCAGTCTCATATCAGAGAAGGACAAGCGATTCCTGATAAGCACAACATCCTGAGACAACGCCAATGATATAACAAAGGAAGATTTTCAGTCTTGTGTTACGGGCCAAGTACTGATCACATGCATGCAAATGTGGCCCGCTTCTAGAGATTGATGACCTCCACTTACATCTTGCCCAAGGGCAAACATTCAAACCCCTGTTGGAATCCCGGTCTCATGTCTGATCTAGGAACTAGGCCGAGGACAAGCCATAGAAAATATACCATTTAGCTCACCCATCTGCCCAGAACGCCTCGCCTAAACCTCGAGGTTTCGAAGTGCATTTAGTCATGCGGTAAGAGCAACGTTCCATTGAGCGATACCACCCGGTGTTTCGAGCTGGAAAGGAAGTAACCCTAAAATACGGAGCGTGGCCTACCAGCTCGGCGGTAATCGCCTGTTCCCTGATAGGTGCTTTTATGCACGCACTCCAAGGCATGCATGAGAAAATAATCGCATGGCAAATGCAGTTCAAAGGGGCTGACAGGGTTGGATATTGGTCTGAGACTGCGGGGGTGTTTTGTTGAGCTTCATTGAGCCTATGGTGTATAAGTGACTAGTTTTGTTAAACAACGCCAACAAATGATGGCATGGACGCGTCCTCAAGCGCACAGTTTATACAAATAGGTTCCTAGTGGATATTTTAGAGGGTTCTTGATGCATGATAGGGTTTCCTATTGCCTTAATGATGAACCAGTGGTTTCCGAGAAAGAAATGTGGTGGCCTACCAAACTTAAATGCACTTAAACCGGTCTTGGCTCATCCACTGTCTTTCCTTTAACATGTATATACCCTGGGAATCAAACAATTGGTGATTATTAAACTAATACTGGTCACTTAAAGTCTAGCACATGGTCCATTCCAATAACCATCGACAGTCTAGGCTCGAGGACAGCTCATTGCCGCCATTTGCTAGGTTCATCTCGAGATGTATAGGGTAGTATCACTCGCACGACGCAGCGCACCATAGGTGATCCTTGCACCATATGGCCCGTGACTTGCCTTAAATCCAACCACACAGAATTCCCAGACAATAAGAAACCAAAACGCCCGAGAACTAATTAGCAAGTGCATTCACAAAGCGTCGTCACTCTGATCGCCGCGCGGTGCTAGAGGTGGGATGTCGTTGGGGGTAATTGCTAACCGACGTACACCCGAAAGACAATGCTCACACGACAAACGTCAGTCAGGTTTCCTATTGTGGGGTGTGGGAGTTGATGCCCCGCGATGGCTTGGAGAACAATATCAACGGAGATGAGGGGATCTTTCTTTGACGTCGTTCGACACAGTGACCTTAAAAGCGCCGGGTAGCCCGCCAGTTGCGTGATGAGATCCCGAGCGCGCCTCACAAGAAGACCCCGTCCTCGAGCCGTCTTTCGACACAGCAGCAGCACGCGCGACCGCAACCGCAACCGCAACCGCAACACCAACACCGACCGCAGCATCAACGACGGCATGGAGACGGTGAGCGTTTCCTCCTCCTCCTCCCAAGTGGGCGGCGGCGGCGACGTTGCGCTGGAACCCTCGGTCCCCAGCCTGTTCACCTCGGCGCCCCCGATCCGCGACGGCCTGGAGACGCCGTCGTCGCAGGTCCAGGACGCTACCCTTGACGAATGCCTCCCCTTCCTCACCGGCTACGAGCTCGACGGGTGCAACGCCCACGGCCTGCCGCATCTGGATCGCCGTCGCCACATCAGCTTCTTGCACAAGCAGCTGGGCAAGCTGCCCGCCGCCTTCACGCCCGCCGACCCCAGCCGGCCGTGGTTCTTCTACTGGTGCCTCGCCGCGCTCACTCTCCTGGGCGAGGACGTGTCCCCGTACCGCCAGAGACTCATCGACACGGTCCGTCCCATGCAAGATGCGCTGGGCGGCTTCGCCGGTGGGTTCGGCCAGACGCCGCACCTTGCCACCACCTATGCAACCGTCCTGTCGCTGGCCCTGGTCGGCGGGGACGATGCCTACGACGTCGTCGACCGCCGGGCCATGTGGAGATGGCTGTGCTCGCTCAAGCAGCCCGATGGGGGGTTCCAGATGGCCCTCGGGGGCGAAGAAGACGTTAGGTATGTTTGCTTGTTGCGTTCCCCTCCCCCAGAGGCCTGCTTGTTACTCCATCCCTGACCAATATCCTCTCCTGTAGGGGGGCCTACTGCGCAGCCGTCATCATCTCGCTGCTCAACATCCCCCTCGACCTGTCACCGGACTCGCTTGCATGCTCTGCTGGCCACACTGGCCTGTTCACTGGCCTGGCCGAGTACGTGCGCCGATGTAGGTGATGCACAAGGCCCAAAGTCGTTCCCGTTCTCTGATCGCTCACCAATAAGGCCAAACGTACGAGGGAGGCGTGTCGGCAAAGCCGGGCGTTGAAGCGCATGGTGCCTATGCTTTTTGCGCTCTCGGGTGCCTCTCCATCCTTGATTCTCCACATCGAGCCATCCCACGGTGAGTCCCTCTTTCAAGATGCTGTCCACTGAAGAGCGGAGATGGGAGCACTGCATGCTGACCATTTCTCCATCGCCAAAAAGCTACCTTGATGTTCCACTGCTTATCTCCTGGCTGTCCTCCCGCCAGTATGCCCCAGAGGGCGGTTTCTCGGGTCGTACCAACAAACTTGTTGACGGCTGCTACAGTCACTGGGTCGGAGGTTGTTGGCCCCTGATCGAGGCCGCCCTCAACGGACCTAGAGGGGCGCCGGCCGACTCTGGTGACCACCCGCTTCCGAACGCCATGGACAGCCTCTTCAGCCGGGACGGGCTGACCCGCTACATCCTCTCGTGCTGTCAGGATCAGTCTAAACGGGGTGGCATGAGAGACAAACCGAGCAAGTATGGACACCCGCCCCCTCCCATCCACCCATCCATCCACTTCGTTGCGCAAGTAGGAGTGCTAACCCAGTCCCGCCCCTTTAGGTACTCTGATGCCTACCATACCTGCTATGTGCTCTCTGGACTGAGCTCGGCACAACACAAGTGGGACCTGGTGACTGCTCGTGCCCACGAGTCAATTATGGCAGGAGACTCGTGGACTGTGTCACCCTACATGGAAGGTGAACAGATCTTTGACGAGGAGGACCGCGTCAGTACGATGCACCCAGTCTACGTGATTCCCCAGCACAAAGTGGACGAGGTTCAGTCGTACTTTGCTTCAAAGACCGGCTTCTAGTTATCGGGGTTTCGACCCCTGGATTCGATCCAGACTACCGAGGATGTCGTTCACACGAGCATGAGACGGCCTTGAGAGTGACCCGTCACGTGTCAACTAAGGCTTCTCCGATCGGTACTTTGTACAATGCTACACACGGTAATGGACGAGTGGACGGAACGGTTTGATATCCAATATTCGGATCAACCCTGGGCCGTGGCAGGGCCAATTCGGTACGAATGCATTGGTCAAGGTGGTTCAAGGATGGGTCGGACCACCTGTACTGTATGTAAACTGCGTGTGGTCGATACGACATGGCATCTGCGTCGTCGAGGTAGGGCAGGCTGGATTGCGGGCTATCCGTTTTGAATTCCCAAGATACAGCACCCCGTGCACCCAACAAGAGACGGCAGCAGCCAAAATGCATGCACCATTGAGTCCAAAGTGTGTGCTACCCGCCGCGTGGGTAAGCATTGATTGTCGACGGGAAACCGTTCCGACCCATGGGCTGCCAGGATGGTTCGCCCGAAGGCGGTGGCCGGCTGGGATGGATGGAGAGCATTCGCCAATCCGGACTGAGCCCCCATGGCGCCATGTCGTCAACGGGCATGAGGGAAGAGCCAGCACATCGTCCGGAGGGAGCAGGGGTGTCAATGGATGCAAGCACGGTATATCATATGCACACAACTTGTTGGAGACATGCGAATGGAAGAATAGAGAAGGGGAGGTTGGGGAGGCCGTGGTGATCCATGGTCCCACGCCGCACAACTGCAGCAAGCAGTTGCAGGGTCTGCACATCATCTCGGAGGGCTGGGCCCCGGCAGCCAGGCCAGAGGCGAGGGGGACCCTGGACCGGCTCCGAGCAGATGTCAATGCCCTTCACTTGTTGTCATGACAGTAATGGACCCTTTGATGCCAGGATTTCCATTTGTGGATGTACCGGTAAAGGCTGGCTTCGGGGCCGCACGGCGGTCCTTCAATGGAGCAGCCGGTAGTCGAAAAAGAGGGTCTTTCTGGACAGGTCGTCCTCCTGGTCGGCCCAAGGTGATGAAGCAGTGACGCACCGGGGTGCCCGCGAGCGGGCTTCTGACGTTGACAGACCTAACCCAGCGCAGGCTGCATTGAGCAGACCGCAGACCGCTTCGCTGGCAGAGCACTTGATGTGCATCTCGAATGCATCCGCCGCGCGACGCCTTGCCTCAACGTCCGCGGACTCGGACCGTGTATGGCCACGACCAGGTCCTGCAGCCTGCCCCCGCCCAAGACTTTCTGGCCGTGTGGTCGTGTGTGTGGCCGCATTATAGGCGGCCTGGTCCTATGCTCGAGCACATGCGTAGTGTACTCTACAACATTATACACAATTTCCTGACATGACTCCCAGGACCAGAGGAGAATAGCCCAGGAGAGAGGGGTGGCGAGGAACATGTCTGTATAGGCATGTACACACACGTCGGGACACAAAACGGGTTTCCGATGGTGGCTTGGATGGGCAGAAGAACCAGCCGAGACATGCGGCGGGATGCTGGGGGGTCGCCGCCACGGCCGCAGCCAAATGTGAGGTCTGAGACGGGGAGGGTCGATGAAGACCTGCGGCGAAGCTCAGTTCTCAGGACGCGATGGGTTGTTGTTGTTCCGACGCGGGAGCGGGAGGGGAGTTGTCATGTCCACCGCAACCCGGGCGGAACCGTTTACCAGGATCTTGCAACGGTTCACGTTAGTTTGAGTTGGTGATGAACAACAGGTCTTGCTCTTATTACCCTTGCACTGCACCTAGCATTCCGTAAATAGCGGATTGGTTGTTTTGAGATAAATCCTTTCAAGTTTCGCGCCCTCCCATATAAGTCGCTTTATCGTCTTTCGAAGGGGGGTAGTTTGTGAGTGGACTGCAGTAGACCGCATGATTTCCCCAACTTGGGTGTCAGTCAGGTCAGATCTAGCTTGGAGAAACTCAACAAGACAGGGCAATGAGGCAAAATAGATGCACGACATGGGGCACGTTCCTCTGTTGCCAGACGGGGGGTAGGACACGTCAAGATCGCCTGCCACTACTAGGGGGTAGGCGAGGTCCTTGCTTCCGATCGCGAATGTTGGAGAACCCTAGACGTACTAGATAGTATGTGTGTGAGTGAGGAGGACCCTGTGTTCGGCAACTGGGGTGATCCACGAATTGATACCGCGAGGGGTCGGGGGCCTGGGCTGTGGAGTTGTGTTTGTTGCGCAAGAGCCGGCCGAACAATTCAGAATTAATACCCACTTTGGTCTGCTGCCCTCAAAACTAGCCGCAAGTGTATTTTATCAAGGCCGTTGGATTGTTGGTTTGATACCTACGCTATCCTGGTCCTCGTCGAGGCGGGCGTTTCCGCGCCCTACATCCATGACACCAGGAAGCTCGCCTTATCAAATATTAGCATTGGCCGATGTGGGCTTGTGTTGAATTCCGAAGAGAGGGGCAATTGGGGTGGTCTTCAAGCTGGTATCGTCATCCCATGTCGACGAGGCCCGGATCGAAAATTCTGATGGCCAGTCGCCTAAGGATTCGGACCCTTGGTGAGGCCTGGTCCAGTTGGGAAAAGGATCATCGAGTACTTCGCACAGCCGAACAATGGAATGCTCCCTCGGCAGATGTGTCTTTTACGATGAAAGACAAACCCTAACTCAAGACTCGCTTGTCTGTGTCCAACCGTCTGCCTTGCCTTTCAATAGACTCAATGGGGACTTGGTTCGTTCCGGTGCGGCGCCCAACTTCAAGGCGAAATGGGACGACGATATCCCGTGACATTGCACCCAAGTTGCTGGGTGGGGATTTCGCAATCTTCTCTAGTCCATTCTGCTTGGTGAACCTGGACGCGTTATGAATGGGGTCCCTTGCTGGTTTTGCCCCTCATCGTCATAAGCACCATCGTCTTTCACGTCTAGCAACTCTAGTTGCATGCCCCTCATCTGCCCCTCACCACAGCTATCCCCTCTTGGCGAAGGCAAGAGGGAAAGACCGAAAAAAAAATCAAGTGAACAAAACTCAGCTTGTGAGTCGTTCAATCAACGCGTTGCGAAAAGCGGCCGCAGGACCGGACCCTCAATTTTTGACGCCGCGATCTTTTGCGCTGGCTAAGCTGTCCGATAACCTCCTAGCGGATTGTCGGCATTTCAAGACCGGAAAGCTGCCTAGTTGTTGGTGGTTTATTTACGTCGTTGCCGGGTCGTGGTGTTTTCTTTGGCTCGGAAACCGCTCTTGGCCTGTCCCGGCCCCTCTCCTGATCCATTCTCCCCGGCAGGTTGGCCTTCTTCGGCGCCTGTGAGATGTGTCCTTGTTGATAAGCGATACGCCCGACGAAGGGCGCGAGAGGGAGAGGGTAAAGGGCAGCCTGGACTTTGTTCTTGCCAAACCTTATCTGATGCACTGACTTCCGAGCTTGTCGTGTTGTTTGCTTTGATGGGCTTTCTCACCCATCACGTTCCAATTCGGTAGACACAGCCAGAGAAAGCGTGGCCATGTGTGTCATGGGATTGCTGCCGTCACGTCAGTGTGACTTAGCGGCCCCCTCTCCAAGTGACATTCTGGAAGAGTTCCAATTGTCGAATCGCTGTCCGTCATGGACGACTTGGCTGTCGTTCTCTCCACATGCCCACGCATCCACATACCCACAGCCTTGGGGTGGTTATGCCTATTCGGAGCTAAGAGCTCCGCCACCCTGGTCAGCAAGAGAGTGTTGTCCATCAAGTGCGGTGCATTGGTGTATCAGCACCAGCCCAAGAGGGCCAAGGTGAAGAGACAATGACGATGGTGATGAATCGATACGTAGGTAGGAACCAGAGGAACGGGGTTGGCCTCACTTCATTTTACCCATTCAGTCGACCTTCGCGCTGCCTGCCAGAACCAGGACGCCTGACGAGGAGGCCGGGGGCAGCTGTTGGCTTGCTCGGTGCGGCTCTCCCACCGAGACTCTCAAATCAGAGACTCGGAGATGATGGGATGGGTGACGGATGGCATCTTGCTCTGGTGTCTGTTGTCGAGTATCCATAGGCCGCAGAAACGAGGTACGGAGACTGGAGTACCCAGGGTCAGAGAGCAAGGTACCCCGCGCGCCCGGCTGGGACAAGTACGTCTCGCTACTTTGGACCCGTCTCCTGTTGTTGACTCTCTAATAAACAAGAAGCAATGCCAACTCATCATTGCATACGGAGTACGGGTTGAAGGCTCCCAGGGGCCTGCCTTTTCGCCTAGTTGCCTTGCGCCTCTTTTTTCGGGTCTCGTCCCCTCCTTGCCGTCCACGCCTGCCTCTCGCTCGTCTGGTCCTTCCCCCCCCGGCGGATGGACCACACGACACGGGCCACGGCAGGCCACCACGCAGGGCCACAGGGCAGTTACAGGCCCCCCACACATGGGTTACAGCGCTCTAACAGGCCTTGAAGCTTCCAGAGTGACTTCACAATTCATCCATCTGCTCACACACTCGCACACACACACACAACACGCACACACCCGACCTTTCAGCCACCTACCTACATACCTACCTACTCCGTACATGACCTCCAACGGGCGCCCACATCATCGACACATCGACACAAGAATAAACCCCTCCATCTGCGCACCGCATCTCATCGCCGACCAATCAATCGTGCCACATTCACCGTTTCTTTCACCTCATCTCCTTCTCGACCGTGATGCGATGCGTGCGATGCTTAGAGGGGAGCCCCAGGTCCTAACGGTCGGCACACCCACGTCCACGGCCAGGTCAGGGATAATTACGATGGATCATGATCATGCCCATGCCCATGCCCTTGGTGGTGATCCACTGGGGCTAGCCACTGTTCATGCACGTCGTTGCGCTGCTCACCGACCCTTTCCCTGGGAGCGGAAGCGGGAAGTGCCAAAATGGACTGGCTGGGCGGTGTTAGCACCGCCAACTGTGGTATCTGTCCTGCTCGACTGCTGCACGATACTGGCCGCGGCGTCTCTTTCTCCGTCGCTGGCCGCTGGCTGCTGGCAGCTTGCACCTTGGCCCCTCTCTACCAGGTAACTATTCACTCCGCCATGGAACCTTCTTTGCCGCCCGCCTGTCTTATTACCATGGATCTCCGCCAGCAGATGCCTCCTCCCTAGCACCACGGCAGGTATTCCGAGCGCCTACCCGTCCGTCCATCACTCTCCTTGTCACCAGAGCGCACAAAACAGAGAGCCACAGGCCTGACCGTTCGACTGCTCCAGCCTCTAATATGTCTCAAGGACCCGCGCGCCTTTGGACGTTGTGCGAATCGCTCACGGTTCCCAGCCGCCACATGGCGATGAGAACGTGGCCCGCTTTCACTGAGTCGTTGCCGTTGGCCCCCAGTGCAACGCTCCAGTCCCAGCTTGCCAGGCTAGGGCCGGGCAACATGGCCGTCCATTTCCCATTTCGCGCCCTGATACCGTCCGCTCGCTCGGTTGCGGTAGCGGTAGCGGTAGCAGCATCGGTAGCATGACAGGTACCTTAGACGGTACCTTAGACAGCTCTTCCTGCAGTTCCGGCTCGGGGGCTCAGCGGGCTCGAGGAGGGGTGGCTGGTCGCTCGTCGTCCTTCCGGTTCCTTTGTGGTCCCTTTGCGGTCGTTGTACCAGGCGGTACTTGGTGGTCGAGTAGCGGTGCATTAGTGGCCGCCAGAGCAGAGATCTCGGAGGTCCAGATGGTGGCAGCGAACCAGGCACATCCTGACTCCTTTGCCTGTTGCGCATTGTGAGAGAGTGCGAGGTATTGTTCCTGTCTCGCCCCCTCGCCGTCGGGTCACCACCACCTTGGCCCCTCGCCCCTCAGTCCCTTTCGTGCCCTCGGCTTCAACAACAGACGAGTTACCCGCCCTTGTGGCCCGTCCGGTCTCCTCTTTGCCACTTCACTAGAGTGCGAGGAAATTACCATGCGGCCTTGGTCTGCATGAGATGGGCGTCGGAGACCGGGCCCTTGTCTCGAGCTTGGATGAGTCCGTTTTCCCATTTCCAATGCCCTAAACCCGTTCCCCCTTTGAGGTTCTGACGAGCACGCCTGCCTGCGTCCATCGCCCCGTGGCCCGGACCCAACCCACCCCACGGCGACCGCGGAGGCGGCGTCGGCGTCGGCGCTCGGCGGGGGATGGCAGGAATGGGAGGGGAAGAGAGTGGCCGCAGAGAGTCAAAAACCAGACCAAGAGGGTCAAAAAAAACCAGACTAGGTCCCTCCGTGGTACGCCGGTGGTCCAAGGCGTTAACTTTGAGACTTATCAGAGATCGCCTGGTTGCTGCATCCTCCATGTGTCGCGGTGGAGTGGCCTAGTCGCCAGCGGTTTTGATCAACTGGCAACCAGGTAGGCCAACACATCAAGATGGGTCACACTCTTTCGAGAGCCGCATCGTTGCTTGCATCTTGCCTCCATTCGCGCGTCGACCTTTGTCTCCAGACACCCCCGGTCCCGCGCTAACAAGTCTGTCTGCAATAAAGGCACACATGTCTCGCCGTCGACGCCATGGCTCGTCTCGTCTCATCTGCACCGAAGTGCAACAAGGCCCGGAATACGTAGTCTACCCTACTTCAACCACCGCTCTCGAACCACACAACTCCCTCCCATTCCCCTCCGACTAAGACACGGCTTGTCACGAACATTTTACCTCACCTTCCACTTCCACTCCCATTCCCAAATACTTTGCAACACTTGGCTCGGCCTCAGCCTCTAGGTCCAACTCCAACCCCAACTTCAGGTCCACCCTCAAGTCTTGGATTTTCTCTACCACTCTGACCTCTTTCTTGTGTCTACAAAACCTTGGTTTCGTCTGTCAATTGCCGGCTGACTATCGGACCCCGGATCCTTCTGCCCCTGTCACTGGTTCTTCCCCCTTGCTCTCCGGGGGGCCTGTTTGTTTTTATTAGATTTCGGTCCTGGGTTCTGTTCCTGTCTTTTCTCCTCAAAATACCCCTTCTCTCGTACATTTCAACGTCGTTACCGGCTCGCTTCCCAGAAGCCGTCGAGCCAGAATCCCACTTTTTGTCAACCGCAACAATCACCGATCGCTACTCTCCCCATCTTTTGGACGAACGTCACCGCCACAACCACCACTATGGGCGGCTTTTACATGCAATATCTTGAGAGTAAGTGATCAAACCAATCAACCTGCACCCATTTTAGCCCAATGCCACCCGATTCATCGCAATTCATCATGTGCTTGTATAAGCGGGTTCGGAGCCCCGCCTCGACATCGAAGGATACGGGATCCTCGTTGCGATGGGCCATTGCACCACAACGGCCTGCGGATACTAGCCGTCGAGGAGCTCGGGGACTCAATCACGATGAGAACGAGAGCTCTGGTTCAAGATTCAACTTTCAGATGAGCTCCCATGGCAGAAGACGCGGGAGATCCGGCCGATTGGTTTCGAGCCATACCCCTGCTCCGAGCACATAATGGCGCTGTCAATCTGGCTCTTGTATTTCTGTCGAATCCTGTACTCGACTCTGGGCTAACCAATGCGTTCAATTAGGTCTCTGTCGGCGTCGAGGATGGACGGACCCCATGTACGAGTGTTACCGTGATCACAGTGGCTTCACTTGCCTTGTTCTCGTCAACGGCCGTGAATACCAGACGGATCTCACCTACGAGTCGGACCTCCTGGCTCAGGAAAACGCGGCCATGAGGGCCTTCATGGTGTGCCGAAACTTCTCGGTCAATGGTGGCATGCTTGCCCGCAACGGCATTGTTCAAGGCCTCCCAGCCACGGAGACGAACCGCCGCCGGAAGAGCCGTCACACCTCCTCCCGGGACAGCGACCGTCACAGCCGGCGATCTGGAACACACTCCAGCAGTAGTTCGACTGCCTCATTTGACTAGGGCCCATGAACAGACAAAAACTCTGTGTGAAGGTGAAACCATTTGGACTTGGAGACATCCGGAAAAAGGGAACCCCCTTCCCACGCGGATTCCACACCCGGAAACAAAGGGGCAGCCCAGACACAAGACATACAAGCGGTTGAAAGGCTTCACAGCGATCCCGACGGATATACCCAAACAACCTCCCTCAGTAACCCTCTCGCGAGAAAAGGGGAAGGTCCATTTTTTGTTTCCTAGCCATTGACGAAGAGGATGGAGGTGCTTGTCTTTTTTGTCTTGCTCTTTTCTGTTTATTTTTCGACTTTTACCAACGACTCATGATGATACGATACGACCTTTTAGATGCGAATCTTCACTCCGACGGCCGGCATTGTGCGACCTCATTTGGGCCATAACGACTGTCTTCTTGCTTTACACCCGAAATTGGACGAAAATTTGGTTTAGCGTGGACATTTTATGTTTTCCCCTTTTTTTGCTATGTTTGAGAGATGTCTTCATTGCTGTTGGATGTTACGCGACACCGGCTTTCTCTTTTGGAGGATTGGATTCAACGGGAGCAGCTTCGTGCTCGCTGGTGCCCCTTGCACCGTTGGCCCACCACGAGGTCATCCGAAAACAGGTGCAAAATCCCAATGACCACACGTTTTGGTAAAGAACCTGAGATCCGCTGCCTGTGACCCAACATTTATGGAGATCCAGCCTGGGAACTTGAACGACGGGTCCGGATTCTATGCATTTGAGGACTATCCTACCACGAAGCCATCACGATTATTTCTTCACATATGGGACGGCAATCTGCTCAAAGTCGACGACGATTAACCTCGATACACAAACACACCCACAAACACACATACAAGCACTCACGTACACCAAAAAAAAAAAGCGAAGCATTCTGTTTCTTGGGAAGGGACCTGTCACCATTTCAAAATTGGGTGGGCGGGATTCGGACTTGTTTCAGCGATCTATTGGGAAAATGAAAAAGCACCGCAAGAATTTGACGGGAAAAAGGGAGATGTGCCATGAATTAAGAAAGAAAAGGGTTGAGCATGCATGGTGGCAAAGCGATGATTTCACTGAGATTTGAAACGAGATGTGACAAGAGATGGATGAAACCTTGATGAGGATGAACGCATGACGTGTGGCTGGATGATGACTGACAAGACATTTATGATAATAACGATAACGACCTTTTCCTATTTTTCTTGGTATAAAAGATTTGTTTCACCCCGATCTTAGACAGTGCCATGTGAAGTTCCTCGTCTCCCAGAGCTGTCGCCTCGTTGTGGGAAACTCTGAGCAAGCTGTGCGGATCTTTCAAACTGACGATCTGTCAGGGAACGCGGGGTTGAAATGCCATGTGCTGGCCTTTGATTTGTCTACACATCTCCTTGGGGAACTTTCTGAGGCGAAATAGGGCAGCCAATCCAGCCTATGAGAATGCTCTCCCCTCAGGATGAACCTAACAGTACGTAGTGATTCATACAGGTGATCGACTGCCGGGAGCCATTGTGGGCCAAGCTTGATGCGCGCCGGATGCCGAAACGTGGGGAAAGGGTAAGGCGAGGAATGTTCAACGGGGGTGTGAAGTTGCTTTTTTTTAATATCGTCCTGCGGAAGAGTCACTTGGGCGAGTGATTTGGAGGACGTGTGGTGAGTTGATGGGGTGACGCTCTAGACTGCATCACGCCTAGGACAGTAAAAAGGGTGGTAGTCAGAATGGTACGCCTACGTCGGAACCGGCCGAGTCGTTACGGCGAAGTGAGGTGGTTTCGTGAGGTGAGGTGAGGTGAGGTGAAAGTGAAGGTGAGACGATCCCTGATGCGTTTGATTCAAGGATCACAGTGCCGAGGTTGTGGCTGGCTTGGATCAGGGCGATCCTGCTTGCCTGCATATTCGTACAACTTGGACACATTTGAGGTTGCTGATCCACACGTCAGGTAATGGGATCCTTTCATTCTCTACAGCTCGGTTGGCATGTAGTCCGCCGATAAAGACTGGTCTTTATCAATCTAATCATGAGGGAGCTATACCCCACATTCGAGGACCCCTGCGGTGAGATGATGGTGCGCATCATGAAATTCAATGACGCCAGAGAAGGCGCTTGTGGTTTGAGACAACAGAGTTCCGGGTGAGACTTTCACCTTGCGGGGAAAAGTTGCCACCGTCAGATCAACAACGAGTGGGGTTTGGATTCGCGGTCACGAGGACGGGGTAGGAATAGGGTTGAAGCATTTCAAGGCATTCGGGGGAGTGAGACAGCCTGTGGGGCTAGACTTAATCAAGGAGGATCAGGGACGGATGCTACTCCATGTCCTGTTGGAGGTCGCGAATGCGGGATGATGCGAGTGATGAGAATAAGTTGCGCATTTCTGGTGCTGTTGATGCTCGAGACAAAACCCAAGCCAGGAATTGTGGCGTCTTGAGGTTAAAATGTACCGGTGTTACTAGAATGACGAGGGATACCCAATATTAACAATGGTCTCACAATCAATTCGAGAAATTATCTTAGCAGTAGCAATTGGCATATTCGTATTCCCATGCGTCTTCTGTGTGCGTGTGGCCTGGTAGTGGCGGCAATACAGAGGACGCAAGTGTTGTGTTTCACAGAAATAGACAGACACGTCAAGGCGGACGATTCGCAGAGCTTAATACCGGTACGAGCACATGTAGAATAGGGGCCCGAGGAAGAATGGCACAAGAGAATGGGACCACCAGTCTGAGGCCGAACCCGTGATTTCCTTGTGACGTGGTCCATGGGATTTGCTTCATGCAGACAACAAGACACACGATGGAAAGGGGGAATAGGGGGAATGAGAGAAAAAGGAAAAAATCGTACTCCGAGGGAGATCTAATACTATCTACGCCGAGTCGCCAATAGTCGGAGCACTGGTGGATTTCAACATGAGATTTGAGATTGTTGGCGGTTTTCGTATTAGCTGACGGATGGAACACGGGAAGAATTCGCATTGCAGCAACACCAAAACCAACTAACCACCATGGGGCAGTCGGCCACGTATTGAGCTCAGAGGCTACCGTTGCTTGCCCACGTAGTTATAGTGTGCGTGCTGAGCATGAAACTACGAAAGGCTAATTAGCGACTCATCCATAACCGACTCTCTCATCCCTTTTGCCAGAGACGAGAGGGAGAGGCTGAGCGAGGGCGGCATCACGCCCCAATTTCGCCAGGGGAAATTTTACGGCCATGGTGTCGAGCCACATTGGCCCCTCCCGCGCGCCGTGATTGGCCCGCAACGCCCCTTTCCCATCATCGTGCATCACGGGGCCTCGTGTCGTGGATCGGTGGCCCGTGTGGAACCCCCCCGTGGCATCTGGCCGCGCCCACTGGAAGCCGCGAGGCTACGGGGGGCCCAGCGCTGCTCCACAGGGCTCTCTGGCGGCGTTTGGGGCGCTGCGAGAGGCGGGTTTGGGGGGCACCCGCCCTGCAACTGCGCGCTCTGAGTGGTTGGGTGCGCAGTAAATGGCCGGAGCCGGGCTGTCCCACTCGTGAACCCTCCGCCTCCGCCTGCATCTTCCCACGTTGGCCTTTCAAGACCCATCTCCCATCTCCATCCCTCCTGAATCTTGAACCCTCTCTTTCTCTCCTCTTTCCCTCCTCTTTGCGACTCTCGGCCGCGATCCTGCTTCATTCACCACTTGGCCCTCTCTGAGATACCCTTTCTAATCTAATCCTACCTCCTTCCCTTCTCTCCTCGTTGCCATTGCTGCTTCTTACACTCGTTGTAACCCCCCCCCCCCTGTCATTCACACTCTCGACACATACGCAACAAGCTTCGCACCACCGCAAACATGAAGGGTATGTCTCTGCCGTCTCCTCTTCCCCTCGCCAGTGCGGCGCATGGAACAGGAATAATGAAGCTGACTGAATCCCAGGACTCATTCTCGTCGGTGGCTTTGGCACCCGTCTTCGCCCTCTCGTACGTCCGTTCTTCGGAGCTCCCTCGCTCCCCTGCAAGCTGCTTGCGCGCGCGCGCGCGTCTTGCGCACAGCTTCTCAACCCCTCGACCTCGGTAGACTGACAGTTTCGTACCGCTCTCTCTAGACCCTTACGCTCCCTAAGCCCCTCGTCGAGTTCGGCAACAAGCCCATGATTGTGCACCAGATCGAGGCGCTAGTCGCTGCTGGCGTTACTGATATTGTGCTCGCCGTGAACTACCGACCCGAGATCATGGAGAAGTTCCTGGCAGAGGTAAGATCCCCCTACCATGCTCCCTGCGTCCTTGACCCGATGACCTGACTCGTGGCGCAGTACGAGGAGAAGTACAACATCAAGATCGAGTTCTCTGTCGAGTCCGAGCCCCTCGATACCGCCGGACCCCTGAAGCTTGCCGAATCGATTCTCGCCAAGGATGACTCGCCATTCTTTGTCCTCAACTCGGACGTCATCTGCGAATACCCTTTCCAGGACCTCCTCGCGTTCCACAAGAGCCACGGCAACGAGGGCACCATCGTCGTTACCAAGGTGGAGGAGCCCTCCAAGTATGGTGTCGTCGTTCACCAGCCCGGCCACTCCTCGCGTATCGACCGATTCGTCGAGAAGCCCGTTGAGTTCGTCGGAAACCGCATCAACGCCGGCATGTACATCTTCAACACCTCCGTGCTCGACCGTATTGAGCTCCGCCCTACCTCGATTGAGAAGGAGACCTTCCCTTCCATGGTCCGCGACAACCAGCTTCACTCGTTCGACCTCGACGGCTTCTGGATGGATGTTGGACAACCTAGGGACTTCCTCAGCGGTACTTGCCTGTTCCTGTCCTCGCTGACCAAGAAGGGCAGCAAGGAGCTCACTCCCCCCACCGTGTCCTACGTCCACGGCGGAAATGTTATGATCCACCCCTCGGCAAAGATTGGCAAGAACTGCAGGATCGGACCCAACGTCACTATTGGTCCCGATGTTGTTGTCGGCGACGGTGTTCGTCTTCAGCGATGTGTGCTGCTGCGCGGCTCCAAGATCAAGGACCACGCCTGGGTGAAGTCCACCATTGTTGGCTGGAACAGCACTGTTGGCCGCTGGGCCCGTCTCGAGAACGTGACAGTTCTGGGAGACGACGTCACCATTGGTGACGAGATCTACGTCAACGGCGGCAGCGTTCTGCCTCATAAGTCGATCAAGGCCAACGTCGACATCCCCGCCATCATCATGTGAGGAAATTTTAGAATCTCACAAATTCCTTCGACCCGGTTGGAGGTCATACCAACGGATCGAACTCATTATAATCTGGAACAAGGACTCAAAAAAACATGCAAACTCACCACTCTCCAAAGATGTGCTGGCACCGTCATACTACAGGGGGCCTAGTGGGGGGATTTGAGCTTGCTGCTTTCCCTAATTTAATGCGACTGGCAAGTGTCTAATGCCCCCCTTTTATGCGTGTTTATACGGCGTCCCGGACGGTTTTTACAGCAGGCAGGCAAGGCATGGCTACGGCCAGGCTAGGCAGGCAGGCATTTTGGCTTCAATTGAGGGAGCCCATGTATGAAAGCTTTATAGGTTAGCGAATCTAAGAAGGTGGTTCAAAACTGTAACGGGGAAGTTCGCGTGAAGGCTGTGACAGGTATGACCGGCGAAGGACTTTTCGGCGAAACCATTTAGTGATACTGGGTGGTAGTTTGTTTCTCGGCTGAACTGCTTATCATGATGAAGTACCTAGGTAGGCTAGAATCTACCTTAGATTGCCGACTCCGTCCCTGTCTTTTTCGATCGATCGGACTTGACGATTGGATTTGGCGATTGGTCCTGAGATGACTGCGAGCGACTCGATGATCCGAACTGATGGATAACGAACACATCGGTTGAATATTGTTTAAATTCGACACCGCTTCCTGGCGGTATCGAATCGCGTTTGTCTAAAATAGACTATTGTCAGCTTCTTAGCTAGATCGTTTAGTATCCCAACCCTCAACCCATCGAGTCTCGGATTGGACACTTCACAGAGCAGCCATTGAGAGATGAGCTAGGATATAGACAAAGGATTTAAGAAATCACCTTGGATTTTTCTCAGACGCTTTCTAACAGTAATAGGTGGATTTTTCGAAAATGGAAAACTGGGGCAGAGCTTGCGAGGGTTCGTCTAAGGCAACTACGTGAATATTTGAACATCTTGCTGGAACGTCGTGTGGCCTTAGGCTTGAATGTATAGGTAGGCTATGTACATATTTGCACTGTGTGACCTGTGTTGTGTTGAGAACAAATGGATTATCGTCGTCACTCGTGCTACTTCTAGGGTCGTTGAAGGCTCATGGCGAAGTCGCCTTTGACGAACACAATCGTATGAGTTAGCTACCTAAGCGATTGTGTTGGTAGATGCCTACCTTTAAGCTACCTAGGTACTGTAGGTAGGGGGGCTATATAAGATGATTCGGCGAAAGTTTTGAAATCATGCCAGAATTGGCAATCTGGTATACCTCAGTTTCGAGTCGACTGTCTGGAATATTGTGTTACAGGCGTCATGAAGACCCACGTTGACATCTGGGGCGATTGACAAGCATGGCAGTGTACAAGGGAGCCTGTGCCTTTCGAAGGCTGGGGATGATGGGCTGGGGAGGGCTGGGGATTTGGGAGTAAGCTGTACTTGGTAGCACGAAGGGAAAATGTCGAATGTCGTACGGCATCGACTGATAAAAGTTAACGGGTCGAGCGTCCCGGGCGTGGGAAAAGGGGGCTCCTATTTCCAATGACAGATACCTTCCTATCGCCGACTCGCAACAAGGCACGCTGATATCCAAGCGTTTGGAGTTTTATTTCAGACTTTAAACCTTGAGGATGGATGAATTATGCCAGTCCCCGGCGGCGCCACCGGAACGGGCCAGCCGGTGGGCGGGCGTGGGGGACAAAGCCACGGGGAAGGCGATGGATGGATGGAGCCTCGGCGTTCGGTGTGGTGTAGACGGTGAAGGTCAAGAAAGGTACTTGCGGTCAGGTGTGGCCTGTTTTGTCGATGTGTCGTAGGTAGGTAATGAGACGAGTTTGCCGCGCGTGGGGATGTACAGTAGTGGTGCATTGCCTGCAGGCATATTGCTGTGGCTTCCAGGACCAGGTGCCATGTCGTTGAAGGAGTGCAGAGTGAAGAAGCCGCCTTGATCTTTCATCTGGTACCGACACGATTCGCTTGAGCCCAGGAATATTTTCCCGTAGGTAGATCTGACGACCAATTCAAGGTCAATAAGTAGGTGGAATATGTAGACAACTCTCTTGAAGTACTCCGTATATGTGCTTTCTTCTTGAACTCTTCTCTTCACCCTTTCTTTTGTCGTTTAATGGTTCTCCGTCGTCTCCGGGAGTCAAGACGAGCTGTGACACCGCCTTTCTAAGACGAACGATACCCAGGATTGTTTTGGCAAACGGGATGTCCCTTGAAGCCAACGATAGCGATAGGGCTTCGACAGGCCGTCCCCTCCGATCACACAGTTCTTTGGGTCTAGTTTAGTCCCTCATGCCGAAGATATTCACTAGGACCTGCATGTCAGCCAGCGCTTGTTTGCGACGGCGGCGGCGCGGACAGTCGAGAGAGAGGTTCTTGGGAGTCTCAACTATGTATTGAGAAAGAGAGCCTAACAGAGGGACAGCCATACTAAACAGCGCAGGAGGAGCTCGTGGGGCACCCTCTCAGAACGTCTTGTTCCGTAGGATCCCGAAACGGACCGGTAGCATGCGTATCGTGCAGCTGTGCCTGCGTCGTGCATCGTGCGTCGTGTTTGTGGCTGAAAGCCAGGAGAGTCAGGGTTGCGCTGGGAAAACCGCAAACCCACCGACGATATCCACACTCACGCACGCATCCGCGCTTTCACGCAGCCTCACACCCACTCTTCACCACTCACCACTCACCACTCACAACGAACTTCACCACGCCGTTAGAGGTAATTTTAGCTGCTTCCAACCACAAGGCTAACCTCCGAATACCACCAACTACCTAATTGCCTGCCAAAGCGCGCAGTTAAGCGGCGGGGAACACAGAGCCCCAGCTTCCTCCCATCCCGAAGCTCTCCCGGCGCCCGCCCACCCCGGACCAGGGTCAACGGCATTTTCTTGGCCGGTTCCGGTGCAGGACGTCATCGGCAGGCCGGAGACGCAGAGCAGGACCGACTCTGCGCAGCGATTCCCACCAGGCACGAGACCAGACGGGCCGTTTGCAAATTGCTAAACACCCTTGAGTGGCCGACCGAAAGGCCCGTTGGCCGAGCGCTCCGTCACCCCATTTCCGCCGTTGCGCCGTTGACCGACCGAGAACGAAAGACGGGGAAGACGTCGCAGGAAAGTACCTGGGGCTACTTCGTACACGAGATCGATCACCAGAGCCCACATCATCACGACACCGTCACGTCGACGTCGGCGTCTCACGGCGAAAGGCACCCCGGCAGCCAGCCCGCCTTGTGGCGCTAATTAGAAGGTTGGGGGATTGTGAGGTGGCAAGCAGAATGGGATCACACCGTGTGCAGAGCAGTCGACGACGCCCCGGACACCCCAGACGCCCCAGCTTCTGCGTGTCTCTCGGTGGACGTTGGCTGTTGCCCGTGGTCATTGTCGCCGTCTTAGTGGTGAGTTTGTTCTACTGTTCGCTTTTAGTCCCCCAGCCCGCGGCCCCGAGTTCCCGTCATCTCGGTCTGCCAACCGTCATCCCGCCCTTCTGCCCAGCATTTTATCTGGCAATCTTGCATCCCATGTCTGCGTTGTGGTTGTCTCATCTGCCCTCGGCTCTGGGCTCAGCGTGATTGAACATGGCCTGACCGGAGCCCTGGGGTCGGGACCAGATTTGTTTCGTTCTTTCTTCTGGACCTTTCCATTTTCCATTTCCGCCTTCCCCTGGTGAGGTGATCTCTTTCAAGTGAAAAAGGCCTCGGTTCCTTTTTCCAATTATCGCGTGTGCCGTCATGGGCCCCGAGAATTCCCAGGAAATGGTCTTGGGGTCGCCCAGCTCGGCGTATTAGCGGAGCCCCAAAGGCATTCCCCCGCATACGCTCCGTCCGCAAACTGGGACCCCCTCAATGCGACTCGCGACGGGAACTGAAGTCATGGAATTTCACGACGGATCATGGAATGAATGGACCCAGCGCGGCGATTCCCACAGGTTCCGAAGCTTCAGCCAGTGGCCAGGCGACCGCCGAGCCCGCTGAGAGCGCTGGTTGACTGGACCTCACGCATTTGCGGCGCCGGGCGTCTCCAGGCCCATTCCCTGCACCGCGTCCATCCCCCCATAGGTCCCCAAGTCCCCATCATGGATGGCCCCGAAAGCCCCAAAAGCCCCCCATGGAACGGGCCCCAGGCCCCCAGCCAGCCCACAGGCCCCCCTGACGTACCCACCCTGCCCGCCATTGGATGTCCCTCAGCCACTGACACAGCATCCGTCAGCTCTTACAGCTTGTCCTCGGCGACGCCAAGCTCCAGGTCCTCCAGCTTGAATCATCTGCCAGCTTTCTCTTCTCTGCGTCTCCGTCTCCGTCTCCTGCTCCGCCTACTTCTTCTGCCGCTTCGCATCTCCGTCGCCCTGACTTCTTCTCCCTCTTCTCCCTCTTCTCCCTCTTCTCGTCGCCTCCCCCTGTCATCCACGACCCAGTCAACAATTCCGTCTGCCAGCTTATAGCTCCCTTCCCGACGACGTCGCCAATATCGCGACCCCTCACCATGACCCTCGCCGACGAGACCAACCGTATCGTCTCCGAGTTTGACTTCACCGATGCCGACTTGAACCGCCATGTGAAAGAATTCCTGCGCCAGATGAGTATGTCGCCGTCTGCCCTCGCAATGCGCAATACCCAATTCCCCTTGGGGACGCTCATGCCGCTCTGCCACTTTACCCCACGTCATAGTGGCTAAATTCTGATTCTCCCACAGATGAGGGTCTCGAAAAGGACAGCACAAGTCTTGCCCAGATCCCAACCTATGTCACCGGAGTCCCCAATGGCACTGAAAAGGTAATTGGCTTTCTACACAACGCCATCAAGCAATGCGCCGCGGCTGACATGGCGTTTCTTCGCTCAGGGACTCTACCTCGCCGTCGACCTCGGCGGCACCAACTTCCGCGTGTGCTCCGTCATGCTCAATGGCGACACTACCTTCAACCTGACCTTCAACAAGGTCGCCATCCCCAAGGAGCTAATGGTGGCCAAGACCGCCTCTGAGCTCTTCTCCTTCCTGGCCAAGCAGGTTGAGCTGTTCCTCCGTGAGCACCACGCCGACCACTTCGACTCCCACGTTCGCCGTCGCAACACCCGCAGCACCGCGTCAGGCTTCCGAGACGAGACCATCTTCCGCCTCGGCTTCACCTTTAGTTTCCCTGTCCAGCAGCTTGGCATTAACAAAGGCCTACTGATTCGATGGACCAAGGGCTTCGACATCCCTGATGCCGTCGGCAAGGACGTCTGCGCTCTGCTCCAGGTCGAAATCGACAAGCTGCATCTCCCCGTCAAGGTCTCCGCCTTGGTCAACGACACCGTAGGGACGCTTATGGCGCGCTCTTACACGTCCACAGGCGAGAGCCGATCCATTCTCGGCGCCATCTTCGGCACCGGCACCAACGGCGCCTACATGGAGAAGACCGCCAACATTAAGAAGCCCATTCCAGGCGAGTACGATGACTCCACGGGCGAGATGGTGGTCAACACCGAATGGGGTTCCTTCGACAACCAGCTCAACGTCATGCCTTCAACGCCGTGGGACAAGGCGCTGGACAAGCAAAGTGTGAACCCAGGCTACCAAATGTTTGAGAAGCGTGTATCAGGCATGTTCCTGGGTGAGATTGTGCGCTTGGCCATTGCCGATATGATCAACAATGAGAAGTCCGCGCTCTTCCGGGATATCAACTCGAGTTCCAACGACTGGTCCAGCCCGACTACCATCTCTCCTCAGTCCGGATTCCTCAAGCCTTGGGGACTGGATAGCGCCATCATGTCGGTGGCCGTCGCTGATACCACCCCCGAGCTCTCGACCCTACGCCAAGAGCTGGAGGATCTGCTTCAAGTCTACACCCCGTCGCTGGAGGATGCACAAGCTTTCAAGGCCATCGCAAACGCCGTCGGACGTCGCGCAGCAAGGCTATCAGCGGTAGCGATTGGCGCAATCGCTATTCAGTCCGGCAAGCTGGACGATCCTAACGAGAGCGTCATCGACATTGGTGTTGATGGTAGCCTGGTCGAGCACTACCCATTCTTCCGAGATATGATCTACGAGGCTCTCCGTGGCATTGACGCCATCGGCCCCAAGGGTGCCGACAAGATCCGCATTGGCATCGCCAAAGACGGCAGCGGTGTTGGTGCAGCCTTGATCGCCCTCGTCGCCGCCGGCAGAGAGAAGCCCGGCCAGATACTCGAGGATCTACGAGAAGAGGCCAGAACTTCCAGGAGGTCAAGCTCTACATTCAGTACGTCTTGCAATACGCATTCAGCCCCCACGATATCCCCTGCTAACCACTACCCCTACAGTCGATGATCTCCCCGTCTCAAACAAGACGCTGCTGGTCGGCGGTCTCTTCGGCCTTGCGATGGCGGCGCTTTGGTTGGTAACAAAGCGTCGCTGAACCGCGTACATCTCTTGTTATCTATGGGGTTCTAGGTTTGCATTTCATCTATTTCACGTTGGGGGTCTTGGCGTCATCGTCTCTCTGTACTTGTGCGCCCGATGAGAAAATTGTATATGTGATCACGGAAGTTATGAAGGACTATTCTACATTCAGCAAACGATTTAATGCTACAAGTGAATGAGACGAATAGCGGTCGCATGATGTAGGCATGTGATAGTTTTATCGGTTCCACTGAAGCAGTGGTATTGTCTTTTATTCAATCGATCCCATTATTTCTCCCTCTATGTCTGTCTATTGGTCCTTTCCTGTCTCAACTACCTGTCCGTTATAACAATGGCATGTCTTCATGTATGTGTTTTTTTTCTCTTACACTTTGCAAGTTCTTTTTCGAGTATGTACCTAGCTCTTTAACATTGTATAGCACGGCTGCTCTTATTTCCCAAACGCCGCGGCCGGGTAGGAGCGGTCACGCTTCTTGCGAGCTATGGAGCTGCTCCTCGAGCTCCCGGTCGATTTAGTCTCGCCAGAGCCCATGGTGGGTCCTGGGACTACGAGTCGCCCTGTGGCCATGTCTTCGGGAAGGTCGTTCCATTCGGTATCGGCACGCTGGTTCTGGTAGGATTGGCCGGAGGGCGACAGCTGAGGGCGGGTTGGACCCTTCGGCGGACCAGACATGGGAGGTAGATTGACGGTGGCGGCCGTGGCGCTGGGAGCAACAGTGCTGCGGTTGGAAGGCGACGAGCTCGAGGGCAGGGAGTTCCGGACGTCGGCGCGGACGGGGCGGTGGACGAACCAGGCAGAGTCGGGCCGGAGCTTCATGTAGTAACCGCGGATTGGGTACTCCTCGCGCTGGAAGCCCCGGCCTTCGTACCATTTCAGGCCCTCCTCGTTCTCGGTCCAGACATGGGCGGTCACGGCGGAGACATCGAGACGCGGGTTGGCGACGGCAGTGGCGACGATGTTATCCACGGCGGCATTGACCAGGCCCAAGGAGCGGTACGGCGAGAGCAGGCAGAGCGACTGGATGTAGAGGTGCTGCGGCAGGCTGCCGTCGGAGGACTGGATGGTGCGCTCGACCTGGCAGACGACGCCGCCGACGACCTTGGGCTCTGCGCCGTCGTGGGCCCAGGTGATGACGCGTGAGTAGGGCCCCGACGTGGATGGGTCGACGGCGCGCTGGTAGAAGTGGTCCGAGTAGTTGACGGGGAGGAGGAGCGCGTTGATGCGGCGCAGGGCGTTGATGTCGCTGCGGGTGACCGGGCGGATGGCGGCTTCGCGGGGGAGGGACGCGGGGAGGGGCGGGATGGCGTCTGGTTTTTGCGGGGGAGTCTCAGCGTCTGGGTCTTCGTCTTTGTTCTCGTCTTCGTCTTCGTTGTCCTCGTCTTCTTCGTCTTCGTCTTCGTCTTGTTCTGGTCGTGAGGCGGCAGCACGTGCTGGAGGAGCGGGCGGTGTTGGTGGTGCAGAGAGGTTGGCGATCTTAGAGGGCGGCGGAGCGTACTTCGGACCCTTGGGTTGGAAGAAGGAGCGAATGGAGAGCTGGGCGGGTTTGGCGGTTGGGAGAGTCATGATGGGTGGATGGATGACGAGAGGCTTGGCGGTTCTTCGTGGAGATATTAGTAGGGAAAGGAGAAGAAGAGGAAAACAAGGGAGAAGCGAGGGTCGAAGAGCAGCGGAAGGAATGGAGGAAGAGGAGAGGAGGTGGCTGGAGCTGCCGGTAACAGCAGGACATCCAATGGCTTCAAAGTTGTTGAAGGTTCACGTTTCCATTATTATGATGGGCGTTTGCGTCGAGTTGCCCCAGGTGTCCAGTCGGGTGGCACACTTGTAATGTGGACGATCATTGGGGACAGCGCTCGTCACGGTCATCCCTGCTAACTAACTCAACTACGGGTGTCTCAGGTTTGCCGCAAAGGGCAATACTGATGGCGAGCTCGCCCACTGAGAAGCCCAGGATTCCACCCATTGTAGCGCTGACGAGAGTCATTCTGCCCCCTGGAAGTCACCTATTTGCCCTCGGCAGCAAAAAAAAAAAAAAAGAAGAGCACTGCTTAGAGGGACTGCTAGCGCGCCATGGGGCTCTAGAACGCCTTGTTAGTGCAGTCAGGGGAACCTTAAAGGGGCTTGCCTCCCTAACGCAACTGGCAGCCCGTCTGGCTGGGTAAGGTACCTGTTGCGCTGGCGTTCAGTGGAGGGAGACTTCCAATATTACCAGTAGGTTGTGTTCCCTTTCTGACTAAAAGGTTCCCTTCGCACGGGCTGGCATGTGAGTGCTGTCGACTCCCGCTGGGGGGAGCAGTCAGTCTACTTGTATTCGGAGATATCCCGTTTCGCTGTTGGGCTGTGACAGAGGCATTATTAATTGCAATAGCCACCTCTGAATCAGTCACTGCAAGAACAGACTCAACGCAGCGCGTTGGCAACTGACCTGAAGTTAGTTGTCCCGAGATAATCCCTGGACGCACTGAACTCCGGGCGCTGTCGCCGGCCTTCACTCCTCTCCACTGCCAGTGCCCAACTAACTCAACCTGGAACGCGGTCGTCATCTTATGTTCTCTTGCACCGTCGTTGTCGTTGCTCACTCACTTCCCCCCCAACCTACCTACCTACCTAACCTAATAGCCTCCCCAATCAGACGACGAGCCCCCGGAGCCTTGTCACTGGCGATTGATTGCCTCGCAGCGCAAACTGCAGGAAACACACGAGACGGCCAGGGCGCTGTTAGACGCCTTCTCTTTTTTCTCACTTGGCTTTCACTTTTCTCTTCTATCTATCCCACATTCTTCTTGGACAATAATGCTTTGTTAATGACGAGACTTGCCGCCTGCGATTCGTCCTCGCTTTCTCTCTCCCTCTCCCTCTCCCTCTCCCTCTCTCCCTCCCTCTTCCCACTGCGCGCCCGTCTCTTCAGCGCCCCCAGGAGGCCGGTATTCCAGAACCCACACCCCCCCTCCACCCGGTAGCTGCCGCCGTTGCTCCCTCGGCTTCATCACACGATTTCAGTTACACACCCTCCGCTGAGAAATCCGTCAGCCTTGGGCCGGATTTTTGCTCCCTGGCGACATGATGAATGCGGCCACGGGCAGGGCGGGCGTTGTCCGTGCTAATGACGATGCGGGCAGCATGGACAAGTTGGTAAGCAAGCACATCGTCCCTGGGCTTCAAGGGCCTTAGGGGCGCCTCCCTTTGCAGGATGCTGGATGCTGGCGCCGGCGCGCGTCGTGATGGCCGACACGATGACGGCTTTTCTCCCCCGTGGGACCCTCATCCATCGAGCTGCCGCATTGCGTCATGCTATCCCCTTGCTCTGGGCATTGTCCGAATGATGGCTGACCTTGTGGCGATCTCCGTTGTAACAGGCACATTCCGTTCTCGACGATGTGCTCTACAACATCATTTCCGACCTGTTGATGAAGACGCACCGCGAAGAGAAGACGGCCAGAGCCACCACTGCCGCTATCCGAGTCGAGAAGATGGCCACCGACGCCTCGGAGACCTCGACCCCCGACTCCAAACCCGAAGTGCGGATTGAAACCGACTCGGCCATCTACGAAGACGGCAAGGTCCTGCTCAAGGGCAACCCTCTCAAGACCACGGCCGAGATCCTCTGCCCCAAATGCCACCTCCCCCGATTACTACACCCGACCGAAGGCAAGGGCTCCAAGAAGCCCGACCCGAGCATCATCTACTGCAAGAAACACCCCTACATCGATAAAGTTGGTTGCGACATCTACGGCCAGAGCTGGGTCGGGCCCGGTCCCGGTCGCGGCAAGAAGAAGAAGGACGTGGAGAAGAACGCCGACTCACCCGCTCCCGAACAGCGGCCGCCCAACGTCCTGTCGTTCCCCTCGGCGACGTGTAGCAAGTGCAAACGTTGCATCCTCGTCACCCGATTGAACAACCACATGGGCTCCTGCATTGGCAACAGCGGTCGCAATGCCAGCCGCGCCGCCGCCCAGAAGCTGAGTAATGGCGGCTCCCAGCACGACGGGACGCCCCCGTCATCCCAAAAGGCCACGCCCACACCCGGGTCTCGCGCTGCGAGCCCCAAGAAACGCGACGCCAGCGATGACGAGGAGGAATCGGAAAGCAGCCACAAGAAGAAGAAGCACAAGCCTGCGGTGACCAAGAAAGTCATCCTCAAGACGAAACCGCCTCTCAAGAAGGATAAGGTCAAGGGCCTATCATCGCTAAGCCAGGAGCAAAAGGCCAACTACGACGCCCTCAACTCGGGCGTAGAAGTGGCCCCTAAAAAGGTTGTCTCCAAGAGCGTCAGCCCCATCAAGAAGCTCAAGGCGGGTAAGCCCCTGCTGGGCTCGCCCAAACCCAAGGCCAAGAACATCCGGGATGCCGACGGAGAATCCGAGTCTTCTGGGACGCTTTCCTCGCCACCCCAATAGAAGACGGGTGGTGTCTCCGGCATCTACGGTTTGTCCAGGTCAGGGAAGCATCCTTGAGCACACCAGGCGGATGGCTCTCTGTCGCGCTCCTTGGAAGATTTGCTGGGCAATGCCAACATGGCGCGCACCACCTGATAGCTCAAGGCTAATTGGATACGGATAGAGGCAGGCGGCACGGTGCGAGTTGGGGAGTACGACGTTTTCTTCTTCTTCTTTTGCTTCGGAAACATTTCAATCTGTATTATTCTCTCAAAACAAACATTGCATTGGACGGACGGTTTGGTTGGCTAGGGCCTTAAGGGACCAGATCATCATAGCATCCACGGAAAACAGGTCTGGGGCGTTGGGCGTCATATGTAAGAATGGATATATTGCCCAAAGAGTGCTGCGTCATTTTCCATTCGTAGTTTTCTTTCCAGCTTCATCTGTTTCAGAAATCGGTTTGTGTTGCGAAATGTGTGATCTGTCATTGCTCTTGATCCATCTTTTTTAGGGGATTCTATTCAACTCCTCAACGCCAGGCATGCCAAAATATCGACCGACTCTCGTCCTAACGCCATTGTAGTCTTTACCTTTTCTAGATCTTCTCCTCCTCCTCGACAATCCTGGCCTTAACGATCTTGACATCCTCGACAGGACGATCCTCAGGCCCCGTCTTGACCAGCCCGAGACGGCGGACGGTGCCCATGCCATGCTTGACGCGGCCGAAGATGGTGTGCTTGCCGTCGAGCCAGGGCGTCGGGGCGAGGGTGATGAAGAACTGGGAGCCGTTGGTGTTGGGCCCGGCGTTGGCCATGCTGAGGATGCCCGCGCCGGTGTGCTTGAGGCCCGGGTCGATCTCGTCCTCGAACTTGTCGCCGAAGATGGACGTGCCGCCGCGGCCGGTGCCCGTCGGGTCGCCGCCCTGCACCATGAAGTTGGGGATCACGCGGTGGAGGATCGTCTCGTCGTAGTAGCCGCGGCGCACGAGGGTCGTGAAGTTGGTACACGTCTTGGGCGCGTGCGACGTGTACAGCTCGACGGTGAGAGAGCCCTAGGAAAGAGGAGAAAAGGGTTAGTGGGGTGGTAATTGGGGCGGGTGGATGTTTCGCGGACGTACCATGGTAGTCTCCAGGGAGATGTTTGTGGTCATCGTGCCGGTTTGGACGGGGAAGCGTCGTGGTATCCTAGTATAGCAACGAAGCTGAAGCTGGTGGAGGGGCTCGAAATATTGGCGGACGAGGCTGCCTCAGCCGTTTTAGCCCAGCGCGATGTCATTGGCTGCGGGAGTCCCGAGCTCTGTCCTGTAGGGTCCCCGCCTAGATCTAGCTAGCACTTGCAGTTTTGCGCCGTAATTAGCAGGCCTACAGATACAACCTCAGGCCTTCAGAACAGACGTCATCTCAACCCGGAAACTGGAAGTTGAAACCACGTCGTTCTCACGTGCGCCCTGTCACTGCACAACTCGCTCGTTTCTTGTTAGCTCGGTGGGGTTCATTCATTCTTCCTCTCGAAATGCGGTGAACCTGCGGCCTTCAGACGTCAGATAGCTCCGGAGTCGGTTTGTGAATACGTTGTTCTAAAGCAACAGCAGCAACAACAAAAGAAACGACTCAGACATGTCGGAAACTCAAGCCTTGTCAGTACCCCTCAAAGGGTCCCTTGAGGGACTAAATGCTACCCTGGGAGAACTGGGAGACGTCTCGTACTTTGAGTACTTCCAGGACCTGGACTTTCTCCTGCTTGAAGTCAAGCTCGTCTTCAGCGCCCTCGGCATCATCTACCTCGGCGCCCACGCGGCTCTCCGACGACCACCTTCTGCGGCTCCGGCAAAGGAGCGAAAGCCCGGGCAGAAGGAAGAGGACGGTGAGCGCTTCTCGCAGGGTCTCGAGCCCTCTGACGCCATCATGTTTCCGCTCATGGCCGCTGTTGTCCTCGTCGGCTTGTACTACCTGATGCAGTGGCTGCAGGATCCCAACATCCTCAACAAGGTTCTCCGGTGGTACATGTCCGCCATGTCCATTGCCAGTCTGTTGTCGCTCTATTCTCATGGCATCGAGCTGGGGACGACCCTGGTGTTTCCGCGGTATTGGCGGGCTCGCGACGGCGCGCTCAGGGTGGTGGATCAGAAGACTCGGTCCGTCAAGGTTTGTGACGATGTGGGAAACCCTACCGCAGGAAGCGAAGAGACAGACAACCCGCTCCCTGGGCCTTTGGCTCTACTAGCAAGACCTGCGAGTTTTCGAAAGGCCGTTTGGGAAGTTCGCGGTCTGCTGACGCGGCACTGGGTCGTTAAGCTTTTCGTTCACGGGATGGGCAAGGAGGAGGGCAAGGTGAAGTTTTCTCACATGGTGGCCATGCTTATGGCGGTGGCCACGGCGCTCGTCTACTCATATACCACATCGCCTTTCCTCTCCAACACGCTTGGTTACGGCATGTGCTACGGCTCGTTCCTCCTACTTTCACCAACCGACTACCTCACGAGTACTCTGGTTCTGGTAGGCCTCTTCTTCTACGACATCGTCATGGTGTTCTACACGTACGTATACAATTATGCCCCCAATGCGCACTGTTGAGCTAACAACTGGCACAGACCGTACATGGTGACCGTCGCCACCAAGCTGGACGTGCCCATCAAGCTCACGTTTGAGGCTGCAGAGAGAAGAAGCATTCTCGGCCTGGGCGATATTGTCATCCCGGGCATGGTCATGGCGCTGGCTCTGCGGTTCGATCTCTGGATGCACTACGTGCGCAAGATCAAATATGAGTCGACAGACTTGAAACTTGTCGAGAAGGACCCCTCATCGGGCGCTATTACCTCGACGAGCGAAGTCAAGCACAAAGAGGTCAAGGCTCGATATGTCAATTCCAAGGGTAGCTGGGGTGACAGCCTCTGGGTGCGAGGGACCCTGTTTGTCTGTGGGCCGAAGCAGGTGCCGCCGGCGCTGGAGGCGTCCCGGTTCCCCAAGACATACTTTTACGCGTCCATGGTTGGGTACTTCCTTGGCATGTTAGTCACATTGGCGATGCTGCTGGTTTTCAAGCGAGGGCAGCCAGCCTTGCTGTACCTCGTGCCGGGGGTGCTGGGATCGCTGTGGCTGACAGGGCTGGTGCGTGGGGAAATCAGGCAGATGTGGACGTACACAGAAGACGGCAGCATCGACACGTTGGATGTGGTGGTAGACCTGGATGGCAACGGCAAGGCGATTAAGGCGATCGGCGAGCTCAAGGATGGGGTTGTGGATACGACTAAGGCTAAGGATGAGAAGAAGGACGAGAACCCGACCGAAGTTTCTCAGGGGGATGCGAAGAAGGGCAGCAAGGCCGGACACAGTGTTTTTCTGCTCTCCGTCGACGCACCACCTGAGGAGGACGAGGATGCATAGACGACTTTGCAGATGGAGCTGTACGAGCATACTACATTGGCGTTGAAAATGGATTCTTGATCAGATAGAAGATTATGCGTTGGCACGCCTCTTTTGACGAAACAGGGCGGGTGTGAATTGTGTCAAGTGGCGCGGGTGGTTGCGTGAACGTGAGTTGTCGGCGTCGAACTAGGCTGACACGATGCCGTCCAATGCATCGCCCTATAGGCAAGCAATGTGTCGAGTTGCCAACAAGCCTGTGCGGGATAATGAACTGCGCACCTACAACTGCACACCTACAGGTATATAAGGCGACCATTCTGCCTATCCTGGGATGATTCCTGAGGCACATCCTCGTCATCCTAGCGTGTCCCCGTCGCTCGAGTCGTCTAGTTACGGGTCCAACACCAACATTCTTGGGGGAAGAGAACAAACCTCTCGAACCTGCACTGATTTGCTCACGGGCGGTGGCATGAATATCCGAAGACTTGTCCGCTTCGTCACATTTAGGTGTTCCGCTACCCTGAGCGCTCGCCGGGCTGTTAAAAGTAAAGTATCACATCGGCGAAACACCTGGCTGGCTGTGGGCGTGCTCATGCGTTTGCCCCCCAGAGGATACTATCGGGGCTCAGGAGAGCCGGTCGACTTTATTAAGTCGTTGTCTCTGTCATTTCTCTCTCTTTTTCCTTCCTTCTTTTTCATTCTTCTCTCGTTCACTCGCTGGTTTGCCCACGGCGTCTCCCTCGTCTTGTCCTGTCACGTTACTGTCCACAAGGGTTGCTTGAGTTCCAACGGTTCTGTGGGCCGCCCGTCCATCACGACTTGACTTGTCGACCTGCGTACCTTTTACCTTGGGTATATTAGATACACCTTTCGGTTTCTTTTATCTGGGAAGCCATCCTTTTCGTTATTCGATTACTGACTATCGGAAGTCTTCTTTACACTTCATCCCCTCAACATCACCATCTCACCATCACGAACAACCCGCTACCTCCACAGCCACTCCTCATTCACTCCTCGTCTACTTTTCTCTCCCACATACCCATTGTCACCCTCCTCATCTCTCTTCTCTCTACCACCGCCGCTCTCACGCAACCCAACATGACTGGCCAGAAGGCCCCGGGCAAGTCCACGTCCAAGGCAAACAACGCGAAACGACCCCGTTGTGACGATGAACAAGGTGCAGCCAGCAGCAGCAGCTCATCCGAACCAAGCACCAAACGCCGACGTACCAGCCACGACAACAACCACGACGGAGACTCCCTAATGGAGGACGCTCTCCCAGATGACCAGAACCAAGACGAGTCATCTTCGTCGTCAGATTCGTCCGGGTTCTCCACCGAAGAGAGCCTCTCAGATATAGAGGTTGACGTCGACGACCTCGAAAGCATCCACGAATTTGACATGGAGGATCTCGGCGAGTTCGAGGCCTTTGGGGACCATTATGGCCCCATCACCGGCGAGTACGACTATAGTGAGGCTGAGGACGAAGACGAAGAGGTTACTGAACCACCCTCCTCGCCAATGAGCGACTTCGGCCAGTTCTGGGGACGGCAAGATCCGCCCCGACGGGGTTCTCAGTCCTGCACGAACTGCCATGGAGGCAAGGAGCTCCTCCGCCTGGTCATGGCAGATGGGGTTGAGTCCGACTCGGATGACGAGTTCTAACCCAACCGGACCTCCTTTGAAGGACCAAAATGACGACAACATGTATGAATTTACGAAAACGCTTTAATTATTGACAACGACGGATTGGTTATAATAGGGAAATCGCTGGGACGAATGGAACTCTGGTGGGATTATAGACTAGGTTTTTGGTACGACGCGCTCGAGAAGGCGTCCTTGATTTTGGAAACTTTCACCACTGATACACCAGGATACAGTCTTGCTGAGATTGACTTACTCCGGTTTACATTTATTATGGATGAATTATTATCATTACAAAGACGTTTATGATTAATATAGCATTACGCATTATCTCATCTCTCTGTCGACCCTTAATGTCCTCGATTCTGTCCGTCCCTTCATTACACATAACAGATGATCTCGTGCCCATTTCCATAACCACATTAAAAGAGTTTTCCGAGTCTGTATCGGTAGGCGTTTGACAAAACGCCCTTAATCCCCCACACCACGTAAAGGTTCAGACTCTCGTAGGGGTACCCTCCACCCGGGTTTCCAAAAGCCTTCCCGTCCGCGATCGTCGTCTAGCGTCGACCGGCGGGGAAACGGGACGTGGCTCTTCCCCCGGGCTTCCTCGGGCGTCTTTTGTGCCCAACAGTCGGCGTTAAGATGGGCAGGGTATGTTGGGACGTCGCACTAGGTGCCGCGAGGCATCTCAACACTCAGAACAAGTGAGTTTTTCTGGCTTCCCCTGGTGTCGTCGGCGTAGCGGTGGACGACAGCAAGGGGAAGTAGAGAGAAGAAGAAAACCTCGTGTCTAGGTGGAAAACACTCCTCGTGGCGGGCGACGTCTCCTTCGCTAGGCTCGCGAGCTCTTCCAGCGGATTCGCATCGTCGGCGGTGCAAGACCGTCGTAGCGCAGCCAAGCCGACGGATCATCGACACTTCAGGCTCAGCGATAAATCATCCAGCGGTAAAATATGAAGTCTCCCGCCGACATGTAAATTTCTTTCTCTTTGACTCAAGGTAGAGTTGAGCTGGAGAGAGAGAAAATAAAAGGAAGCATGTAAGTGGGAGCTCCGAAAAAAGAACGATTCTCAACTGCTCGCAGGCTGGTGCCCTGCCATACAAAGCAGGAAAATCTCCCCACTCCTCGAGCCCTTAAAAAGTAAAAGGAGAGGAGCAGGTGTGAAAAGTAGGTGTTGCTTCTACGCTTCAGAGGAGTCTCCAAGACTCGCCCTTCCAGCGGAGCACGTCCTCCGGGCCATGGCGGCGGGGTAAGTCGGAGGTTCCGGCGATGGGGAGGGAAAGGTTTGACGGGGGTAGGTCGCAGATAATATGAATTGGCTTGTGGGCGACCTTTGGCTGGTTCCGGGAGGGGAAGCGAGGGGGAACCTGCTGAGGGAAAGGGGGAGAGAGAGAGAGAGAGAGAGAGAGAGAAAGAACGGGGAATGTTGGATTCATATACTGCGATTGTTTCCCGTCGGTGAGCTAGCGGCGGTGATGTGATGTGATGGAATGACACCACTTGTCCTACCCTACACATTCCTCCCTCTCCGTCGGCGGACGCAACCCCTGTCGTTTCCCGGCCTCCGTGTGGCTTAGCGTCCGACGTCCCGTGTCCCGCAATCCCGCTCCGAGACGCCTCCGCAAACCCGTCGCATCGCCGTCTCAAACCTCAAACACACAACCTCCCCTTCCGCCATGTCCTTGTCCTGACACACACACATAACCCTTTCGCTTGCCTCTTCGTTCCAACAGCCCTCATCCCGCGTCTCGTATCTCTCGGTTCGTAAAACTCCCGCCGTAACACCCTCCCCATCATGGCCACAGTCATCCAGTGGGTGCTCGACACTCGCTCCCTCTGGCCCGCGGCGCAGCAAACCCGCGACCTGTCCACCGTTGTAAGTCTCGTCTCAGGTCGTCTGTCACTTTGAGGAAAAAAACCCCTTGACTGAAGAAAAAAAACTTCCTTCCTCCCCTTCAGGCCTCCCGCGCGCTGAGCCTCTTGTCCACGGATGAGCAGGCCACCGTCCTTCGGTACTTCCACGCCCGCGACGCGAAACTCGCCCTCGGGTCCATTCTCCTCAAGCGCTACGCCATCGCCCGCTTCTGCGACGTCCCCTGGACCGAGGCCGTCCCCGTTCGTGACGAGCGCACCAAGCCTGTCTTTCGCCTGCCCGACGGTTCGCAGCCGCTGCTCTTCAACGTCTCTCACCAAGCCGGCCTCGTCGTCCTCCTGGGGGTGCACCGCCCGCCTCCCGGAGTGGCCGTGGGCGTCGACGTCGTGAGCCCCCTTGAGCGCCGCGGACGTGATCAGCAGTCGCTGGACTCGGAGGGCTGGCCTCACTTTGTAGACGTGCACGCCGAAGTGCTGTCGCCTAGGGAAGCCGCTGCGCTGAAGCTGCTTGCTCCCGGGAGCTCAGCTGAAGATCGCGACTGTGCGCTGCGGTACTTCTATGCGCTCTGGTGCCTGCGTGAGGCATATGTCAAGATGACCGGGGACGCACTCCTCGCGAGCTGGCTAGACGAGCTGGAGATGCGGAGGTTTGCGCCGCCCGAGGAGATGCGCGCACCTCAGGAAGTGTGGTTTCAGGGACAGAGGGTAGAGGACGTGGACATGAGGCTGGTGCCATTGCTGGGAGATTATATGGTATCGACGGCAGTGCGGAGAGGGAAAGCTGGAGAGAAAATTAAGATTGGGGACTTTACCCATCTCGATATCGACCAGGTCGTGGCATTTGGAGAAGCCGCGGATGCATCATAGCGACCGAATATTGCTGATCCGTTACGACTCACGACGATATGAATGGTTCGCACTAAATAGAAAGCAACTCCTTGCGAGTACTCTTCCCAATATTTTACGCTTTTAGATTCCTTCATTTCATTTCTGGATCGACATGATTCCCATATTGACTACTGAAAGAACACTTAAAAGTGCTTACCAAAGAAAGTCAAGACAGTCTTGTAACCACGCTCATACTCCTCCTTGACACGGGCATTCTCGAGGTCAGCTCGAGCGGCCATCCAGCCGTGAACCTGGTCGGGAAAGATCTCGACGTGCTTGGGCCCAGCCAGTGTCTCCTCAAACTTCTTGACATCCTCAGGTGGCTCCTCCTCCGAGGCCAGCAGAATGGTAGGAGTGGTGACACCAGTGGCATCGTTGGGGTCGACCATGGCGGGGTGGATTGAGGCGGCGATAGAGAAAGGGTTGGAGTCGGCCTTGGTGCTGAGAGCAACGACCTTGCCTCCCCAGCAGTACTGGTAGGAGTTAGTTGACCGTATCCTCCTGAATACGTATATCAAGGAAGAGGAGGAGTGGGTTCTTACACCGAGGATTCCAAACTTGGAGATGGACGAGTCCTTGGCCTTGACGGCCTTGACGTAGTCGGGGATTAGGCCAGCAATCTTGGGAGGAGGGAAGTTACCGAAGAAGTTGCCGAGGTCCTTCTGCTTCTGCTCCGTGTCCGGGGGGTACCTGTGGAAGGGAGAGACGAAGCAATTAGCGCGGGTCTTGATACTGAAGCAACGGAAATTGACCATCGCATACCACTCAATGGGGCAAGGCTTGCCCTCGAACCAGTCGGGGATGTAGACCTTGTACTTCTGGTGGTCATCGCTGTAGGCTAGGATATCGGCGCCCTGGAGGGTTTGGTCGAAGTAGCCAAAGATGTCGTAGATGATGACGATGGCCTTGGTGGCATCGGCGGGGCCGGTGACGTCTAGTTGAGCAGCGATATTAGCTTGATGAAGACCCATCTCGCATCGCGTTATATCGCAATCGCAAAGAACATGGGCCTCGGCGATGGAAGGGAGAGAGTCGTACAGGTCTTGTAGCCGCCAATCTCCTCGTAGGAGCCCTTGGCCTTGTATCCCTTGGCGATGACGGGAGGCACGTTACAGCAGGCCTGGCTGTGGCCGTGAGTCGCGGGCATGGTCGACATGACGGGCAACGCGGGAGGAATGTGAGGAGGGGTTCGATAGCTTGCGGCGGGGTAGCTTAGAGCTGGAGCTGGAGCTGTGTAGTGGTTAATTAGCTGAGATTCATCAGGCTGCTGGTTGCCGAGTGTACGTATGACGATATTCAAGATGAACGCACCTGAACTCGTTGGGATAGTTGTTTCTGGGAAGTTGAGCAAGAAATCGGGAGTTGCTGCAGACGGCAGTTGAATGGACGGACCTTTGACTGCGGGGAGAGAGAGAGGGGCAATTGCGCATTTCCTCCCTACACTCCTTCCTTCCCTCCCTTAACACAATCGGCCGACGGCCGGGGGATGATGTCACCATGATCAACGGTCGTCTGTCTACTTATTTCATTACTGCTGTTTGACTTGATTATGACCAAACCGTTACGATTATGTACAGTACCTACCTACTTCATACATAGGTACATACGAACTATTCGTCTCGCCTCTCCTCAACCTCAACTTGTCGATGCCTCGGTCAATTCTCCAATGCACCGTCCCGGTTCCGGCCCGGCCCAGTGGGGTTCATAGATAACTTCACTATGAGCTGATATATATCCGTGTAAGCCGAGACGAACACGCCAACACCCCGAAGACAGCCGATTCACAGTAAAGTGATGGAGCATAACTTTGTCATTACCATCCCTATTGCCGCATTCAAACTTGTACGAATGGTTCTATCCACATCGCAAGAAGCCATCGCCACTTGCTATCCTTCAGCCACACCACACCACAACACAACGCGAATCAAACGATGCACGGTTCCATTTAGTGCACTTCCTATCGTGCTTCTCTCGAGCCTCCAGCCACGGCCACGTCTTTCATCGCGCCTCAAACTCCATAATTATATGCTAAAATGCATCAGCGCCTGTTCTTCAGCCGCGTCCTACCGTCGCCCAAAACACCCTGCCTGTCCATTTTGACCAGCCTCCAAACGCCCAAGAAATACATAAAAGTATGATCATGCCGTTACATCATCCCTTCCTCTCCAGTCTCGAGCCTCCTTGTCCCTTGCACTGGCTCGGCAATCTGCTTTCTATCGTGTCGCTGTCTATTCAGCCGGGTATCACTCCATCACATCACCTCACCGGAGAGTTGGGGCTGAGCCCTCCCATCCGACGGACAACTACTTGCATCTTCTCGATGAGCTCTGGAATCCGGTACGGCTTCACCAGCACATCGTCACAACCAGCTTGTTTCGCCTCCATAACCTGCTCGGGTCTTGCGTTGGCCGTCACTGCGATGATCGGGACCCGTCCTCCAGACGCGCAAAACACCTCGCCATTCTGCTCCAGCTCTCGAATATGCCGGGTGCACGTCAGCCCGTCCTGAATGGGCATTTCTATGTCCATTAGCACCAGGTTGATAGCAATCGGCAGAGTGCTAGGGCTGTTCCTTGAAGCCGAGAGGCCAACTCCGACACCGATACCGCCTCGGGAAGCAGCTCCTTGACGCCTCTGCAATTTCTCCAGCGCCTCAATTCCGTGGTTTGCAACGTCAACGGTATATCCACGATCTGTCAAACCACGCCGCGTGATCTGTTGGTTGATGAGGTTGTCCTCAACGATGAGGATGCCATCGAGGCGGATGTTACCACCTGGGTTCTGGTGACGCTGCAGTCGGGTATCTCGAAAGCTCGATCCACGCTTCCCTTCCAACATATCTGCGGCATCGGTGCTGGCGACTAGTTTGGCCGCGGCGGCAACCGCCAAGGCCTCATTTCTCGCCGACTCGCTTGGCTGGTAGGCCTCGATGTAAAATGCAAATGTCGATCCTACACCGGGCTCACTAGCCACGCCGATGGCTCCATTCTGTAGTTCTGTCAAACGGCGAGAGATGAAGAGGCCTAATCCGGAACCTCCATATTTCACATGCGTCTTCGAGCTCGCTTGTACGAACCTGTTAAACAAGTTGCCCATCTCCAACGCGGTCAGCCCTTGCCCAGTATCCATGACCTCGAAAAGGAGATAGACTGGGTTCTTTCGGCCCTGCAATGCCGGCTGCTCATACTCTTCCGACACATCGCAAAACCGAGGGATGAAATCGACCGATGTCAAGTCCTTATCCGGGGACTTCAGAGAACCCTTGACGCATATTTTTACGTTGCGGGTTTTGCCGGATTTGGTAAACTTCAACGCGTTGGTAAGTAAGTTGATGAGCACCTGCTTCACGCGTGACGGGTCCAGGTCCAAGTAATCGTATGCGAGATCCGTGTAAGACTTGTCGACGGTGGACGTCAGCTCGATATCCACGCGACGAGCCTCTACTTCGAACATCTTCAGTGCGTCGTGAGCGATCTGGATGGGATCAACGGTACAGGGCGTAACAGCCAAGAGCTTAGAATCCAGCTTGGACATTGTGAGAATATCATCAACAATCCGCTTCTGATGCTGCGCGCAAGTCACAATGGTCTCGGCATTCTCGATGCTATCGTCCAACAGCCGCTTTTCTTCTTCTGATCTTTCAATGCGAGGGCTCTGATCTGCTGCAGTGGCCTCAGCTTGCGTGGGTGTCAGTGGAACTGGGTTCTCGATGATGTCCTGCACCCTCGCAAGGGATGCGATGATGGCGTCGGTGCAGTGTAGAATGGCACTGAGAGGATTTCGCATCTCATGCGACGTCATGTCGATGAAGTTCTCCTGTTGTCGTTTTGATTCAATCGCCTCCTCCTTGCGCGATTTCTCTTGATCGAGCTGCCACTTTTGTGACGACACATCGCTGAGGCAGCCCGTGAACGAAATAATGACGCCATCGGAACTCTTGACTGGTATGAATGTCGCCAGAACCCACCGGGAAATAGTTGAAGTGTTGCCGTCGTTGTCTTCGGTGACCCATGGGGTCTGGAGCCGGAACTCTGCTGTTTGAGGACGACCCGTTTCCCTTAGCTCCTTTAAGCTCTGATCAAGGATAGCCAAGTCCTCTTTCACCACAAATTCGGGCCAAGGCTTGACCACCACCTTGGTCAGGTCTACCTTGGTCACGTTGGTAAGCTCCCAGAACAAATTGTTCGCACTCAGAAGCCGACCATCCATGCTCATATCGTACATGCCGACAGTCGCGAATTCTGCGAGACGTTTGAGATTCTCCGCCTCTTGCGCTCGTCGAATGGCCTCTTCAGCCGTGTCCTTCTGCACTGTCACATCGGTCAGGCACGTCAAAATCCTGACCACACTACCACTTGGGGAACGTTCCGCCTTAATCGAGGCAAGGATATGGCAGGCTACTCCATCGTCCACTGTTGCTAGAGTTCGGGGAGACTTTAGGCCTTCAAGCCCTGATCCGCCTTCGTTTCGCAGGATTCGGTACTCAAAAGTGACGACGTCCTTTTGTTCAACGTCTTTGTACGCTTGAATCACCTTTGGCTTGTCCTCTTCCAGAACTGACTGTAGTAGTGCGCCGTGGGTGATCGTCCCTTTTGGGTAACCTGTGATGCGATGCCAAGCATCATTGGCAAACGTGACATTACCCTCGGTATCGACGAAGCACATTCCGACTGGAATGAACTCGGCAACGGTTGTCAGAGTTTGAACCGACCTATTTGTCTGTTCCGTCTGGTACTCTAGCCTTTCTTTGAGCATGGCATTGTCATACGCGGCCTGCTCCGTGGCATTTCGTCGTCGGCGAGTTTCCTCCTCCAGGAGCACGGTCGAGGCAAGTGAGCTGGTCAACTTCTGATTGAGAAGTGAAATAAACTGCCGATAATCATTATCATATGGGCGTCGAGGGTTCAGACCAAGGAACAAGATGCCCATCACGTTTTCTTCCTTGGTGGGACGAATCGGACATATGATGGCGGCTTGGCACGGATCGCCGAATCCACGCCATTCCAATCCATGGAGCAGGCCCTTGGGCAGTGTTCCGTCCTTTGTTTGGAGTAAGAGAGGGAGGGGTGATTTCAGCGACTCGCGAAACATAGTGGCAAGCCCATCATCAGCGTCCCGAAGATTGATGACGGGGGGCGCGATGCTGTGATTTTCAGGCACCCCTAGAGATCCTTCCAAGTAACATTTTTTCGGGCACCCGTATTTCGATGTCGAGGAATCGCTGTCGTCATCCTCGCCTACCGAGTAGACAAAGGCCAAAGGAACATCATAGGCTGGGCTCCAGCGCTCAAGCTCCTCGATTGTCCTCGTCCAGTACGACTTGACATCCCTGGCGGAGACCAGAGCCTCGCCAAGGTCTATCAGCATCTTCATTCTTCGTTCCCAAAGTCGCCTAGAAGTGGTTTCATGAAGAGAGTGCTGTACGCCTAGATATTTTTTGTCGGAAACGATCGGAACCATTGACCACTCGGCATATGTCTCCTCAGAGGTTCCATCCGCTTGTTCAACGAAGAATCTTGACTCATCTTCTAACTTGGAGCACTTTTTGAGGGGCGATGCGATTATGCCTTCTAGTTGCTCCTTCAAATGAGGCCACGCTTCGAAGGCGGAACGTCCCAGACGTTCAGGGTGTCGGGCACCAATATACTTGGAGAAGCCCTCATTGTAGATGGTGATGCAGTCAGGGCCCCAGTAGAGGGCGATGGGTCGCGAGTCGGATATTACCTGACTGAAGGTTTGTTGCAACTGGGTAGACCAGTTCGCCATAGGACCTAGGGAGGTGGCGCCCCAGTCCACGCTCTGGACCACATCGAGGAAGGGTTCGGGTTCCGAATCGAATATGGGGACCATGAGACCTGGGTTGGTGTCGGGGCGATAGAGAATGGGTGTCTTGCTTTCGGACTTCCTCTGAGAAACCAAATTTGCAGCGTCTGGCACTGGATTCTGGGAATACGACCTCGACGTCGTGGGACTTCCTTCCTTCCACTCGATTCGTTTCTTCCTAGGGGGTTCCGAAGAGGGGGCAGTCTCGTTGCCGCTCATGACGACCCATTGTTTGCACACAATGCTCCGAGTCCAGAAGACGCCGAAGTAGGGGAGGGAGTGCTGGAGATCGGCGACGGCATGCGACTCGGTGCTGGGGTCGGAGTCGGGGTCGGGACTCGAATTTGACGGCGGGCTGATGACCCAATTCCAGAATGGGGAATGAGAGGCATCCTGGGGGATAGAGCGTATGGATTGGTCAAGTGTGATGATCGTCTTTAAGGCGGGATTTCGATAGAGGATGTCGTTGGACGAGACATTGAGGGAGGCGTCGGAGCAGGTGTTGGCGCCCGAGGAGGCGTCGGAAACTGAGGGCAGTTGGACGACGAAGGTCGGACGGGGGTCGCAGCTGATGAGGTCCACGAGACCATGGGACTGCAATGACGAAATCATGCCCGCTGGGTGTCGGACGACTGCGATCGGCGGCGGCTAGTCGGGGATTGTGCGAAGCCGGGCAGGCAGAGGCGAAAGGAGACCCGGCGGGAGTTGAGGCACAGAGCGAGCACCCTAGGCTAGGAGCAACGCGGGAGAGGACCGGGGATTGGCGTCTTCATTCTATCTTTTGGGAGTGGTGACGAACTCGACAGCGGACTCGGGATCGAAGGCGCACACGATGGCGGGGGTGGGTGCGACGCGTGCGACGGAGGTGGTTGTAAGAGGTGGTTGTACGGGGGGAGAGGGGGGGAGAGGAGAGAGGAGAGCGGAAAGTGGAAAGTGGGCCAGCGGGCGGGTGGTCGATGATGAGGCATCACCAAAGTTGGCAGAAAGGCGGCTCTACTGGCGTTGCTTGGCGGACCGACAGACGGGAGAGAGCCCAGTGCTAGTGATGAGGCGTCCATGTATTAGTGGATGTCGTCCCTCCCCACTGGCTCTCTCCCGCCTTCCCACGGCGCTATTACTCTCCACCACCTATCCATAGCGATTAAGTAGATACTGCGAAGTGCGTATCTACCTGTGCTACCGTCTTATCCAACTGTCTCAGTTCTCCTCAGTGGAACCTGTCACCAGGCTAGGGGAACGGGCGGTGTTCCATGAATGGATGGTGCTCATCAAGCTGGGCGGGGGACAAATCCACGCATCCTGCGCCAGTTCCTGCGCCAGCCAGTGCAAGCGCCTCGGTGTTTAGCGGTTAAATAGGCTAGGTACCTCCCTAAACAGTAAGGGATTGCCGCCGAGGGTTACCTTGTTGCTGTTGAAAGCCGTGTGATTAATGTCGAATTCAGTGCAAGCCAGTGAAAGCCACCTCGGGTAGAGTTCCGACCAGTCGTCGGTCTCTCCTCTCTCTTCCGCCACATGTGGCTGTCCTTGACAGCCCAGCCTTGCCCCTTGACTTGTACTACAGTTACGGACTCGTGATTGTGCCGATGTCGAAGTGCCCGCTGCTTTGGGCTCAGTGGGCATGCAGTGGGCGTAGCGCTAGGATCCGCAGCGGCAGGCGAAGCGAACTGAGGTGCCGAATTTGCGACATGAGTGGGCTGTGTGCTGTGAGCTGTGAGACAGAAAGAAGGATCATCGTGGATCAACAGGCACCTCGTCGGTGATCTGCCTCCGGCCCGTTGCCCGTTGTCGCAACTCTATCTAGGTATGTAGGTACCGAACCTAAGTAAGATTTGCCGCCGCCTAGTCAGTCCCGACTTTGCGGGATGCGGAAAATGGAAGACTCAACCGGGTTCAGATGTTGCACCAGCATGACTCGACTGGAATGCTGCATTCCAAGGCACCGTCTCGTTGGCAGCCACTTTAATTTTGTACCTACAAAGGTGGGATGGAGAATTCTAGCACGGTCCAAGTTTGGTGCTCTCCACTAACTCTAAAGAGTGACAGAACGAGCTTGTTCCTCCAAGACATGGTGGTCCTGTATTTCAAGTAGCATCCATTCGTACACCCGAACTAAGTAAAGAAGCAAGTCCTGCCGTGGTGGTTGGTGGCGGTGATGGCGTCTGAAGACCGGTGAGACCGAGAGAGCCTTGCCAAATTCCATACAATTTGTAGCCTGCATACAAATGGCTTTTGAGCATTGCTTCTTCGCCGACCGTTCATGATATATTGCTTCGGAGAAGGAAATTCTTCCGAAACATTGCTCGGCGTCCCACCTTGGTGACATGCGCCGTTCCTTGTTTGCCCTTGCATTTTTCTTGCCTCTTAGCTAGTCTGCCACTCCCCATCATCGAAGCCATATGCATTTTTCCGCTCGGTCCTCATGGTGGTGGCGAGGGACGTGTCTAAAGTTGGACCCCGAGACAGAGCAAATCTTGCTGTGGTGAGACATGACTCGAGGTAGGCAGTTTCAACCAGACAGCCCATGCACCACAAGTAGACCAACGAGCGGCTAGTTATGCCTTGGAACGCCCGCCTGTTCATTACGGTAGCGCTACACGCAGTGACGATCAAATCGGACCATCTTCGAGTGCATCCGCACCCTCGGGCGGAAATACTAGTTCGGACTAGCGCTGACGCTGGTTCCAACTTCCCGGTTTCCCGCTAGGCAAGATACAAATACTACCGTTCTAGTACTAGTAGTGGTGGCACTTTGTACCGACAGTAGTCCACTTCGTACGTGCCTCTTATTTAAGTCTACCTACACCCTATACTGACAACCTCAAGATGCTACCAACACAATGCAGATAACTAGTGTTTTTGTAACCAGAAATAGCTCATCAATCCCTTCTCACCATTTTGTATGCTGTTCACTACACTTGGCCTCAAAGCAGCGCAACATGATCCGCTTTGCAACGACAGGTGCATACCAAGCAGATTAGCGAGCCCTCTTCTTGAGCCCGTTGCTGAAAATCAACCCTAAAAGAAATCGAGAATTTTCTAACGCGAAAGCTAAATCTAGGAAATAGAAGGTAGAACGATTATGCCTACCGTAAATTCCTGCTGCATTAGTTGTACTGTTTTCTTTTTGTAAGTATGTGTTGAAAGGGGAGGTGCCCCTGGATGTCGAATCGGGTAGGAGGTGCTTTCCATCTCGTTTTCGATGCTCCAGGAAGGAGCACCTATATATAGTACGTACGATGACCATCCTTAGGCAACTGCACCGTGATTTAAGCGTCAACGGAACTCAAGAGTTGTGAGACAATCACGCCCACCCGCAACAGCTCCTCCGTTTCTTCTTGGTTCCATCCACACATCCATACCCGCCTTCACTTCACGACGCTGCTCTTTGATCATATCTCTCTAGCACTTTGCTTCTTTTCTGTTATCATTCTATCATCCATCCAATCGCTTTTTGCAGCTCTTCTCGCTTCCATCATTCTCAAATCACCGCCTAAACCAGGCTGTTGCTCTCAACGATGGCTTGCCGTGGCCGTTGCTTCTTCGCCAATCGGGCCATATTCCAACTCGTCAACCATGAGGCATTGTCGCCGTCCGCCCAGGGCCAGACATAGTACCTCTGTCCAACTCACCGGGTCTACCACTCCATCTACCAATCCAGTCCTTCCATTCAGCCCTTCTGCGGCGAGTGCGCTGTCATCTTCTTTTACAAAATGCCCTCGGCAACTTGGCTTCACCAGAACGACCTACCCGCCAGCATGAGCAACACAGACGTGATTCACAACTATGCGGTGAGAGAAATTGTAGCCTTGTTCCACGAGAGGAATCCAACACGACCCGACGACGCAACGGACGACACGCCGAACACAACCACCGAGGATGCTGAGGCGAATATTCTGGATCACCATGTGCCATCTCCTTCACCAAATGTCTTTGATGACATTCCCAAGGCCGACGCAACATATCGGGCTATATCGACCAACCTCCTTCCCCATACCCGTATTCCCGGCATGTTCCTCCTCGAGTATCGCACCTTCGGTGGTGCGCTTGCCTACCAACCATGTTCCAAGGACATCGATCTTATGGGCGTGTTCAAAGCCCTACATCCATTGGATCGGAACGGAGATCGCCTATTCAAGGTCGCGCGAGAATGGTCGTGCATTGTCCAAGCCTTGCCTGGGCTGCCAAAGGAAATCAGATGGGTTCTTGCCACCATTTACAATTTCGCAAACGAGATGCTTCGGCCCGAACACGACGAGGCTGCACTTTGGAGAAAGCGACCCTGGTTGCTCTACTGGTACACTGTTGCCGACAAACTCTTTGAGGCCTACGAGATATTCGCAACCTCCCCAGATGCGGATTGGTTCTTGCGGCCCACTCCGGTGATCCTGAAGCAGGAAATGAGCCGAGAGACCGTTGGTGTCCTCAAGCGGTGTCGTGTTCCGTCATCCCGCCCATCCACTTCTCACAGCGACTCCAGTATCTCCACTGTCATTCGCAATTCCCCTTCGCCAGGCGCATCTCGGCTACCACTAGCAGATGAAGACGGAGATTCTACTTTCAGCACATCGGCTCTCTGTGCTTGGTTGTTTGGCCATACTGACTGGAGGGATACCGTTGAGCTTAATACTGAGCCGTTCGACCCGGCGCCTGGAGGACGAGTGCCTACCAAGCGAAGAAAAAATTGCTCTCAGCCTATCCAGGCCGCATCATCGCATGCCGCAAGGTTGAATCCGGAGGCCACCGAGTTTTTTTCACAAAGAGCACATATCAATAAATATTCTAGCACCTGTGCGAGTATGTGCAACGCCACGGAGGATTTGTTCGAGGCCTGCAGTGATATCACCATGTCGGATTCCCCACGATCAAGTTCTCCACTCTCTTCTATCGACAGAGATCCGTGGGGGGACTTCTAGAATTAATGCGCTGAGTTGTATTGGCTATTGGGACTGGTTGAGGTAGAGATGAGCGTGGAGCGCGGGCATGGACAATCACAGATCGGTCGGTGGATATTCGACATCACTAACTAGTATATACATGGGTATCAGCGTGCGGAAGAAGCGATGGAAAAATTCACTTTGTTTCTGGAAGGCTTAATTTGAGTCCTATCAGTGTGTTCATTCTGTTGCTATCCCTTACTCGCTGCAAGGATCTTCAACCTGCTTGTACTGAATTGTCTTCGCCCCGTCTATCATATCGTTGAGTACACAAAACGCTATGGGCTAATAACAGGGTATTCTTGTGAGAATCTAGCGCTTAGGTGCTTCAAAAGAAAATCCAAGAAAGAGCTCTCTCCCGTCGACGCATGATGATCTATTGCGCAGAAAGCAAACTCATGTAGATACCCCAGACCACGCCGGCTAGGGAACCGACGAGGTTGCGGCCCTGCACCGTCTTCACGGCGGAAAAGTTGATCAGGGCAACGGCGGGCCAGAGTCTCCAGCCGGCAATGAGGATAGACCAGAACTCGTCAAGAGAAGCAGCCCAGACAGTGTCAAAGTCCACGCGGGTGAGGTCCACGGTGCCCGAGCTGGTCCAGAAGGTGATGGCCTTGAAAAGGTTGGTGATGCGGGGCGCCGGGTGCAGTGCGGCGCGCAGCGAGTGTGTGAAGGTGCTGAATAAGAGGGTGTTGAGGGCAGCGCCGACGGTCTGGTCGAGGACCAGCTTGATGGCGGTGTTGCGGATGGACAGCTTGGGAGGCGGCGGAGGCGTGTCGGACTTCTTTGGGTGAGGAGGCTCAGGGTGGGCGGGGAACGTAGATTCTAGGAAGTCTTGCCTAGAGACGTGTGAGTTGAGGCCGGGTGAGTCGGGATGATGTAAGCCAGAGGGAAAAGAGAAGAAGGTGAGATGAGGGGTTCGAGTCGTGATTGAAGAGGCTCACTGACCAGATGAAGTTGGGCGGAGTGCTGATCAGGTTGAATAGCAGGAACTGGAACACCGGTACCCAATCTATCGACACTTCGGACTATCAGTAATCAAAAGTCAGTTGCCTTGTTCTCTCCAGAAATGCAGCAGCTACAATGAAGTAGAGATGCGACGGTGATCAGTGGTGATCGCTTTTCATACCCCAGTTCTGTATGACGAGATGACCTGTGCCAGCACGTTGGCGAGTCCACCCAGCGTGGCGGACTGGATCATGGCCGTGACCATGGGAGAATAGGAAAGCGACATGCCGGCGAGATTATGTTGTCTGGCTCAATCTAGGTAAATGTAGCAGGAAGACGACGGGTGAGAATGGAGCAATTGTCAAGGATATCGGTGTAATCGAGATGTTCTGCGCACGGCCGGGGAATGGGGGGAGAGGTCAGCTTTAGGTGGGCGCTAATCAGGTGGGCGGATGGGACAGATCGCGCTTTGGTAATGTTGCGAACCACCGCCTTCTATATTGGGTAAGGCGGCGGGCAGCATCGCTGACCTAGGTATAGCTTGCTAACTCTCTTAAAAGCCGTCGGAATTACTTGTAGATAAACTAGAGGGTCGTCCTTGATAAATGCATCATTGCCCTACCAGGGAACTCTAGATTGGCGTTCGAACTGGCCCGGTAATTTCCTTCTGGAATTGCGATCTCGTCGTGGCGTGTCCGGCTCAGCTACTGAGAATGTCATCCTTCCAACTACCAACAGCATCGTCTTTTGTGCCAGTCCCTAAACCCTTCTGGCTAATATGGGCAACTTTCGCAAGCTTGCGCAGTCTTGCCCTGTGAGAAGGTTGCACAATCTCATGACTTATAGCATAGGGTTGAGCGAGGTCCAATGTCGAGAACCATTTCTGAGCATCGCGAGGGCGCACTGAGGACCTGCTCTAGCCCATACCATATGGAGTGCGAATGTCGTTGAGGTCAATCAGCCTGCCTCCGTGCCAATTGTCACATTTGTACGGCTCCACAGCAAAGCCTATCGCGTAAAATAAATCTAGGTGAAGTTGGCCAATGTTGGTATCCTGTGTTTTCCCTGGCACAAGCTCATAGATGATAGCCCAATGCCAATCGACATCGTCTACTACCCCTCCCACCGGTGGGTTGATGGAAGGAAGTTCGTCGCGATCGACGGTTGTCCACCCATAACAAACGGGTAAAGGTGGGAATGACGGCGGAGGCATTTAGTCAGGTTGTTTTGCTATTGTCTTTGATGATTGTCGAGCCTCGTCGCTAAATGTACGTAGGTTGCTGATAGCTTCTGCGGCAGTTCTTGGCCCGCACCTAATTGCAATGGTTCGGTTCGCGCCGGCAACGGCTTTGGTGTCGTCATCGACCATGGCCCATTTCATCTTCTCGAGCAGCGCAGCAGTCACGCACTCGTCCTCAAAAGGCCGGTCAAGAAACATCGGTTCGGGGCCCGTCGACGATGGCTGGGTAGGGCGTTTTGCGCGCCAGAACTAGGAGTACGGTAGGACGTCAGCGTTCCTTTGACACACGGAAATGGGGTGGGACAGAGGCCGACGTACGACTTTGAGGGCGACAGGATCGCCATCGCCGATGGAGGCCTTGAGAACCATACCTTCCCGTCTATGTCCAAGAAAGTCAAGCCAATGTATCTTGGATCCACGTCTGAGGAACTGGCGTAATGTGGGGTGTTTAAAATCATACTGTGTAGTGGATGGTGCACTGTCGAGAAAGGCTTCGTCAATAGCTGGCAAATCGATTTCATTGATCTTTACCACGCCAATATCCATTGTGTCTGGTTAATCAAGGGTAGAAAATTAGCGTAGAACAACACTCGATGGAGTAGAGGGCGAGCGTTTTATCAAGTGTCACGTTAGCCTATAGCTTGGACTTTGGTGGGTAGGTGCTTTGGACGCTCGTTGTGTCGTACGCGCCGCGCAGGAGTCTGTTTTTCAAAGATCGGTGAAGCATCTGGATATCTTATCTGGTTGCATATTCTTTAAATACTTGTACCTCTACAATAATAGTTCAGTATTGTTCACAATGCGTATGCGTGTTTCTGCCTGTCTTCAAAAGTTGTTGGCGACTGAGAGCGTTTATGATAATCGCCATGCTGGGCACCCCCGACACTAGTCTCTACCCTAGTCTAACCCCTGGATTCATAGTTAGAGGCTCACGCCTATTCTTAAGTTACCCCAAACACTCGCCAAACATCATCCTCCTGTGGTTGCCCATCTTTCAATAGTTTTCAGTAAGACATACTGCGATCACCTAGGATTTCTATCGGTCGGTTCATGGTTTTTCCGCAATGCATGCCGCAATCAACCTCCATTAACCCCGCTGGATTTATTCGCTCTTTCGAGGTCACCTCAACGACCATTCACCAGCACATTCTTCACAAAATAGCAGCTTTTGACTACAATCCGAGAGCCACCTTACAGCAAGAAATCTAAGTAGGAGACCTCCAACCAAGATGTCACAACTATATGAGACCTTTCCCCGGGACGACCTCACCGATGAAATGATAGCCGATGCCGCGAGACTGTTCACCGAAAACTATGGAGTCTGGGGCGGTGACTCGAGATTGCGCGGTAAGTTCCTAGGTTTACACGCATTTTAGAATTTTGCTTCTCGCATATTGATTCATGTTACAGGCAAACGGGTGACACTCACCGCGAAGCGGCTTCGAGAGGAGTATTTGCCTGAAGACGGCGAGTGCCGGTACACCAGGGTGACTTCAGATGGCAAGCTTGTAGGAAATGCATTCACTTCCCGATGGAATTGGAATGGGAAGAGGGTCTGTTGGGTCACGCAGCTGGTGGTCCATCGAGATCACCGTGGAAAAGGCATCGCCAGTATTCTTCTGAAAATGTCCATGGTCGAGTCGGACGATGTTTATGGCATCATGAGCTCGCACCCGTATGCTTGTATGGCTGCAGCGACCATGTTCGGCAGTGAGTGTTCCCCAAGCTGGACCGGAACCGAATCTAACCTCATTTCATAGCGTCCATTGAGAACGTTTCTCTTGACTTCATCCGCGAACACTCTGATGTAATATTGAAAGCCTCGCCAATACAGTACGTGAAAGAGGCGGCGGTTAGTGGCACTCTGTTTGACGCCAATGATTCCACTGGCCTCATTTCTGGCGTGAACACCAAGTTTCTCGTAGATCATGAGGAGCCTCTCGATGCGCTTCGCCAGGTCCGCAGTTCCCGTCGTTGGCCACTTGGGGGTTTGGCGGAGGGTTACGAATACCTCCTTGTTGTGCCTGCTAAGCTTCGACGGTCAAAGGCCTCTTTAGCATCCAAGTAGACGACGCCAAATGTGGAAACTTCATTCTCTGGAAGATTGTAGACCTTAGTCTAGCTTAGAATCGTCTCCCGCCTAACTATATCATTACTCGGTGTACGAGCTAACCGCACATGAGTAACGAGGACTCAAACAAGATCAAGCCAATCGACAGTTTTCAACTCTCTCAGCTGATTGCGTGTGTTTAGTTGCTCCTACGGTATCCATTCCAAGGTTCTGGGCATGCTCTCTGCCAAAAAAGATGCATCTGTTTCTACAGTCTGCCGACGATCGCCCTGTGAACATGGAAAAGTGGGACGCTTCCATAAAAGGGTGACCACAATACTGCAAATGAGGGCTACAAGACTCACTGTGTACCATCTCTGATACTCGAGGAATCTAAGCCTGCGACTCTCTTAGTCCAGGATTACCGGGTAAAGCGGCTAAGTACAGGGGTAACAGGCCGGCCGGGCGGAGTGGACGCGCCATCATCATTACAGGGTCCCTAGACTCGATCTTCTCCCGGATGTCACATCCGTCGCGGCCCGGATCCGGGCCCGATATGAGAAGCCGTTGACCAATAGTGATATGAATAGGCATCTATGTATTGCCCTCTGCCGTGATTTCCGAGTTTGAGCAGAGTGAACCAATCAATCTGATTTATGTGAAGATGTATCGTTTCGGAGATAGACCGTATACCGAAGCCTCCTAGTCAGAGTCCCTAAGAGAGCAATGGGAACAGATCCCTCGGAAATCAAGTCGAACTCGGTACCCTAAGAGCATGAAAATCCGGTTTAGAACACGATGTGACCAAGAGCTCACGCCCTCAGAGCTCGCCACTGTTTCTACTGTCACAGTGAAGAATCACCATCACCTTAACGACTTGTATTAAAGTGAAGGCTACGTGTTGTGTTGCATCCTGAATAGGCCCGAAAGAGCTCTTACAAAGGACTTCTCCGCACATACTCCAGCATCCATTGTGGACCATAATACGTGTCCGGGGTAACATGGTAAAGCCCATGGGGAAACTTTTGCGTAGTGGGCCTTCGGTATAGTATAAAGGCGAACAATCCCTTTGCACTTCTGATAACGGCATCGAAAATTAGACACCATCAATCCTATACAGAGATGTCGAACATGGAGAAACCAGAGGAGAAGTACGTTGAGAATGGAGTAAGTGACCGACAACACCAGGCGGATAATGAACCATTCCCAGGGAGTAGGAATGCCTTCGGAAATATACTAAAGCATTCAAAGCACAATAACAATGTCCTCTCCGCGGAACACAGAGAGTTTCTTTTCAGCCGTCACGGCACAGTGGACTTAGATCCTATGCCGAGCATGGATGAGGCTGATCCCCTCAATTGGCCAAAACACAAGGTGACTTGGATCAGCGGGTATTGGGAGAGCCGGTGCTAACTCTACTTGCAGAAAATCGTCAACTTGACCCTCGTCGCCTTTCACGCAATGATGGCTACGTTTACTGCAGCAGCAATCCAATCGGCCTACGTCGATATCGCCGAGGACCTGAACGTTAGTGTCCAGAGAGCGACCTATCTGACCTCTCTTGTCATTGCTATCATCGGAGGAGCGCCTCTTCTCTGGCGACCCCTTTCGCACGTTTACGGTCGGCGCCCAATCTTCTTACTTTGCCTGGCGTGTAGTGGTATATGCAACGTAGGCTGCGCCCTTTGTCATTCATATGCCACGATGGGCTTGTGCCGCGCCCTCACTGCCTTCTTCATCAGCCCGGCCGCTTCCATCGGAAGCGGCGTTGTGTCGGAAACGTTCTTCAGCAACGAGCGAGGACGATGTATGGGAATGTGGACAGCCATGGTGACTTTGGGGGTCCCGGTTGCGCCGTTCATCTTCGGCTTTGTGGCCATGAGGGTCGGATACCGATGGATATACTGGACTCTGGCTATTGTGAGTGGAATCAATCCTTCATTGAACTGGAGTACTAACTTTTGGGCTTAGACGAATGCTGTTCAGTTGGTAGTCTACTTCTTCGTAGGGCCAGAGACGCGTTACGTGCCTGGGCATCTGCAGAAGAACAAGGACACATCCCTCCGTCAACACTATCTTGGCTTCAGCCGGATTGACCCCACCCCCTTAAGTCTGAGGACTTTCGTCCAACCTCTTTTCTTTGCTACCCGCCTCTGCGTGGTCATTCCGGCCATGGCTCATGCCATGGTGTTTCTATGGGGCAGTGTAGTCATTACAATCGAGATTCCACAGTTGTATCCCGAGAAGTACGGCTTCAATACTCAACAGGTCGGGCTTCAGAACATTGGTCCTATCGTCGGCACCATTCTAGGCGAGCAGATAGGTGGATTCCTTTCGGACAGGTGGATGCTACTGCGACATCGCCACGGAGACTCTCCCCGACCGGAGTTTCGCTTGTGGGTCAGCTACCTGGGTCATCTCTTGACTATTTGCGGCGTGGTGGTCTTCCTGGTTCAGACAGAACGAGCGTCCGATACGTGGAACCCGACGCCTATTGTCGGAGCTGCAATTGCTGGCGCAGGCAACCAGATTGTGACAACGGTCATGATGACGTACGCAGTTGATTGCTTTCGTCCAGATGCTGCAGGAATTGGAGTCTTCATCACACTTGTCCGCCAAACCTGGGGCTTCATAGGACCATTCTGGTAAGTATGGAGAATGTGGATGATGCCATGTTACTTGCTGACCGTCAATCAGGTTTCCACAGTTACTGGAGAATGTCGGACTTATACCGAGCGCAGGAGTTGCAACAGGCATGATTGTAGGTATTACCATAGTACCGACGATGCTACTTCAATGGAAGGGATACGGGTGGCGAAAGCGGTCTAAGTCCCGCGGCGATGAATGATGACAGCACCGCTGGGTGCAGATTAAACCATTGCTGGGACATGAGATAGTACGCTACAGCTACGGGAGAAGTTTGATGGGAAATCACTTAGGCGGGTAAGGCTAGCAATAGCTTTTGAAGAATAGTTCAGGCGCGATGACCTAGCGATGCATATTCATATCTCAACTACCGAGCCCTTTGCCTCTTGTCATTTCCCACATCAACAATTAATTGCCTCGCATCAGCCCTTGGCCAACTGGCGAGGCCAACATCCTATCTGTACTGGTGTAATGGAAGTGGGATCTGGGGCGGGTAACTTCAGTCCGATTGGCTTGTTGTAGAAGTGATATAGGAGTATCATTCCCCATACTGGCGTGGTCGCCAAAACATTGGGGGGTCTGGAGGCGTATACGCTCGAGTAAGAATGTTAACAATCACAGTCTGTCTGTCGACCTCTTGAATTCACATCTTATCGTCCAGCTGTATGATATCTCCAGAGAGAACATAGACTTTGAGCATATCTCCAACAGTGAGTGCAGTTGATCTTATCAAACAGCTTCTTGATGGTCGTGAACTTGATGGCTGCTGATGCCGTGCCTAGCGATGCCGTGCCTAGCGATGGCGCTGTTGAAGCCTTGGTTGAAATGGCTGCTGATACCAAGGATGAGTCCAGTGATGAGTCTGAATCAAATAACGATACGGCAGTCATGATGAAGTTGGCGAGAAATGATGGTTAGGTGGCGGAAGGCAGACAAAGTTGTGGTGGGAGAGGAAAAGTGGTTGTAGGAGAAGTCGTACCGCTGCCGAAGCCAATGCATTCCCTAGTGATGAATATCTCGGGTATAAGGCACAAGCACGATGTCTCTGACATCAATGGATCCATCACCAAGGAGCAGGCAGCAGCCAAATATGGCCAAATGGACCTTTTGGATAGCACTGATGGCTGTTCGGCTAGACTGAAAGCCGCTAAGGTCATACAGTCCGGCCTGCCGAAGCTACCGCTTGTATTGCGCTGCCTTTAAGAGAGAGAGAGAGAGAGAGAGAGAGAGAGAGAGAGAGAGAGAGAGAAGTAGCATCATGCGCCACCTTCTGCGTGTTTTTTTGTATGCATATTTATG